>WEIV01020564.1:53884-72390 GCA_013390005.1 Calyptomena viridis
CACACCTGCCTTCCCGAGCTGTTGGGGGAAGGTGAAGGATCTTAAAAGGGAGGGGTGGGGGGGGGGGAGAAAGGTGTCTGTAACAACTATCAAACTGCTCACCCTTAAACTCTTAAGCTCTGATTTTAGTAGTAGTTGTAGTTGTAGTAGTAAACTCTTAACATTCTAAGTTAGAGCCTGTTTTGCTTGTGTGAAGTAGTTAATAAACAGTTGCTTGTAATCCTTATCACAAAAGTCGGAGGTTTTTTTTCCCTTCTCTGAGAATTTTAGATCTATGTGTGGGCTCTCGGCTTTTAGCCAGAGTCAAACCATGACAACAGTACAGGTAGAAGGGGAGTGCCACCTTCTGAAAAAATATATAAAGTTAACAAGATAGCAGCAGGGGAGCTACCCGAGATGGCAGCTTATGCTTACACAGTGGACACCAGTTTCAGAGAAAGGGCTTACATCTGCAATCACAAGTCAAAAAGAAAATTTCCTACATATTTTTCTTTAATGATTCCTGGCTCACATGGGAGTTTAGTCTACTAAAGACAACTAGAGAAAATCTTCTTGAAATCCATAATCATTATAAATTTTATTGCCATTATCAGCATGATACAGAGTCTAATAGCCACCATTCCCTAGAAAGTAAAAAATCTACAACGAAAAATACAGTAATAAGTAATACAATTAAAATCCCCTTAAAACAGAAGGGCAGACACTAGAATCTTTTTCCACTGCCTTCTGGCTTCTAAACCTTTGCAATACTCTTTTGGTATGCCTTCCAGTTTTTCCTTCTGGTCACAAAAACTACACACACAATTTTGTTTCCAAGTAAATTTTACCATGGGGTGCTAAAACAAAGTTACGAAAAACACCATCACAAAAAAAAATGCACAAGGAATGCCTGAAGGGTATCAACACAGAAAGCCACCACTACTATAGAAGGGACGCTTGGTAGTTTCCTTTAGTCTCTGTGGCTGCCCTGCTCAGCTGGGGGAACTGAGCCAGCACACACTGGTGTCACTGGGAAACACAGGGGACTGGGCTGAACAAACTGCTGTTTGTTTGTCAGTGTTTGCTGTAGTCACTGGGAACAGGGACACAAATGAAGCAACGTTGGAACTGAAAAAGAAAACAAGTCTAAGGAGCATGAAGACATGGTGGTCAAGCCAGAGTCCCACAAGGAGCCATTTTCCATCCACAGGAAACCCAATTATCATTGCAGAAAGGACACACTTCAGCACCCAGAAGCTTTTTACCCATGAAAAAGTAAAAGCAAGCCCACCTTCACAGGTGAAGCGATTCTCACTGCCTCTGGTTGAACACCACACTGTGAATCCCTCCAGGGGTCAACACATCAGCTCAATGCAACAGGGAGTTCACAGCAAACAGTACGACTGGGTTATGTATCCTCAACTACCTAAAAATACAAGCTGGGAAGTTCTCTTCTCCACTCACTTCATGAGTACAGAACATAACCCACAACATGGGTTATGCATACGTCACAGATAGTCAGGTTTACTTAATTGTACATTAAATTGAATACAACTCATTCCCAGCCCTCTCAGTCTCTCCTTATAGGAGAGGTGCTCCAATACCTTCATCAGCCTTGTGGCTCCACACTGGACTTACTCCAGTAAGTCCATGTCTTTCTTGTACCAGGGAGACCAGAACCAGGCACAAACAGGATCATCTAGAGCCAGCTGAGCATGTATGTAGATTCCATAACCTTTCTGGGAGACCTGCTATGGTGACTGACCACCCCCCCCAGCAAGAACAAGTTTCCCCATTTATCCCAGAGAAGGCCAAAGGAAGGGAAATGAGCATTGGTGATTAAGGCTTTGATAGGGAAAAACCTGAGAGGGGAGAGGTCCCTTCCCCCTGCTGGATACAGGACTCAGACTCCTCATTTGGTTTCCATCTCTTCACAAAGCCGAGCTGACTATACAACATTTGCAACATCTACGCAGCTTTGCTGCTGATTCCATTATCTTATAATGCTAGTAAGAAATAGGATTACTAGCAGGAGGGAGGCAAGATTTTCAAGACTCAATATTCTTTTAAATCTAAGCACTTACCCACACGAAAACTGGTATATGCTACATTACTACCACACCTGATTAAGTATGGTATCACAGGTGTGATCCCATTACACTTCTTTCATCTCTCTCACCTTTCTCTCTGTACTCCACACAAGCAAAGTTGCCTCCCAGGCCACATTTAAACAGGGTGCGTCAAACAGAGAGGAATATCAGGAAGACAGAAGCAACATTTACAGAGCAGCTAAGAAGATGCCAGTGTACTTGAAATTTTAACTCAACATATCAACAATTCACTTGCAGTGAATGCCACTGCTCCTCCTGCATTTGCAGGAGGATCAATCAGGATACCCAGATCAATCAGGAGCATCACAGCTCCTAACACCATCATAATCTTTATTATGAAGTCCAGGAAACAAACAGGGTGATTAAGAAGTTGGACAGATGGTGATTGAGGTCCAGTCCATCTAGTTATTTACTCTGTTGCCATCACCACAGTAACACAGTGGTGGGCAGACCCTGCACTTCCAGTGGAGGGGCCAGATCCCAGTCCTAGGATGCAGCTCTGCTCCCCTTCATAGGTCTCAGGGATACAGCAGCTGCTCCCAGCAGCACAAAGCTTTGTTTGATGTGCCTCTTTCTGACACAATAGCTATTCCTCCCAAACACAGCAATAAAGCAGTTGGGATTTGCCTGTTGGCCTAACCTGCACAAGAAGTTGCCAAGCAATGGTCCCTCCAGATCTTTCCCACCACTTGTAAATGAGCTCAGGGACTTCAGAGCAACAAAGTTCAGCAGAATCTAGGTGTAATTACGAGGAAGCTTGGGAAAGTGGGGACAGGATTACCATTTAACTGCAAACAGGGCTTCTCTCATTTGTGGCCACTCAGAGTGGAAGGAACCCTAATTAGTGTCTCAGAGAAAGACATTTTACCTGGCAGGATGGCAGGAGCATCACAAGGGACAGGAACAAAAATGTCACACCTATGAACTGATGATTGTGCTTTTTCAGGCCTTCTTCTAATTAACCTACCTTAAACTTCTAATCCACATTTGGCTTCTAGATACTCTTGCCTTGATAGACAATATATATATTTTCATGCAACAGATTTAACAAATTCACTACTAAGCCACTCCTTAGTAGTCCCATCTTTCCCTTTGAAAGTCAGTATTTGGCGTTTGCCTAAGGCAATGTATTTTTAGAAGAGTGGAAAAAAAGCAGGAAGTGAAGGGAAAAAAAGGTGATTTATTTGCTTGAAACATGTTTCTGCCTCCACACCTTTCCAAAGGTTATTTAATTTTAAAAACAAGCAGTACTACTGCAAGAACCTCTCCCTGCTACAGAACCACTGCTCTCATCACATAAACTCCTTCCTTCCATCACAGAAATAAGATCCCATATTGTATGTAGAGACAAGAGAAACTCCGGCTAAAAAGTATTATTTAATTTTATTTAAAATTATAATTACCACAAAGACTACAAGCCTCCTATGCATCCATCCCCCCTCCCTTACCATTGGTGAGATAAGGAGGAAGTTTTGCCTGGACAGTAGAAGGGTCAGCCAGGCAGTTGTCACTCCTGCATTGCCACCACCGCTGAGGGACTTCACTTTGGAGCAGACCATTCCCAGCACCACAGGAAAATACTTGTCCTTTCCCCTTCCTTGTACACACACAGAAGGAGGCCATCTATACTAGTACTATAATATGGTGCTAGATTTCACCTGTATGTTTCAAGCTGAAATCCCCAGAGCCTGGACAGTCCAGGCAGGATCTTCAGAAACAACCTTATGTACCAAATCTCCCTTTGACAGCCAGCTCCACACAAATATTTGTCAGCAATGACAGTACTGCTGCCTTTTGCACTGCAGGGCTGAGACAGTGTCAGGACTGCTTCAGAGACCTCTGCTCCTCACATTCCTTCCCAGTGCCAAGCCTCTGCCATGTGCAGGGTCTATTCACCAGCTAAGCTCATGATAGTTTTGCTTCTTAGATGACTGACCTTGAGATTTCTTCTGTATTTCAAGGCGGACAGAGCAGCAAGGCAGCTGAATAAAGAGAGCTCTCAGCAGTATATAAAAACGTGTTAGTCCAGGAAAGACAAATATTTGTACTTCAGTTCCACCACCACCACCACCACCGAGATAGGGGGAGGGGAAAAAAAGGAAGGGAAAAAAGACCAACTGAATTCCATTCTCTAGATGGGAACAGGTAGAAGAAGCCAGCCCCAAATTCACACAGCTGAACAGAACCAACATGTCTGCAAACATTAAGCAAAATAAACAAGACTCTTGTTGACATGACAGAGTCCTTAGACTGATTATTAAATCTGCATTTCCCACAGAGATTACACATCATCTTAAGACTGTGGAGATGTCAATTTAAGGGCAGGCAGGAGGTTGCGGCAACAGTTTCTGCTGCAAGCAAAGGTTTCCAAGAGCTTCACCATGGATTCCTTTCCAAAACCTCTTGCTAAGCAAAACCTTTGAATCACACCAGGGCTCCACCACATTCTCCGCCGCACCCACACACAAGCCGCTCCTTGCGAGATCGCTGGGGATTATCAGTCCACGTTGCGACAGCACTTGGTCGTGGGCCTGACAAGGCACCAAGCCAAGCCAGTGGGCAGGGAACACATCCGGCAAGCAAACACACAAGCTGCTAGTTACAATGAAAGGTCTCAGCAACAGAGTATGTGTACAAAAGCCACTGAGCTGCTGCTGCACAAGAAAGAGGTGCTTCATATTTCTATAAACCCTGAAATTAAGCGAGGTAGGTTTCAGCCAGATGGGCTGGAGCAACTGAGGCAGTGAATGAAGCACATGTCTGTCCATGCCAAACTCAGCTGCTCTTCCCACTGACAAGCAAACAGGGAAGTGGAGACCCTGAAGGAAAACAGTTATGAGACAGTGGCACGTTTTAGAGAACCTCTTTTCTGCCCTCTGACAAGATATGAGCACCACTCCTGTCTGACAACAAAACAAGTGGAGCTCGGAGGATAACTCCCTTTCAGTCCCTCTGACTGCGTGCTCAAACGTCAGTAAGTCTCAATTGCCAAAAGCAATCTGGCCAATAACCCTGGCCCACAGTTTTCTTCCAGCATTTCTGCAAGGACTATTAAATACTCAAAACAGCATAAACTAAACAACAGACCCTGGGTATGTCAAACACAGCCTCGGACACATTAACGTAATTGTTCCAGGATTAGTATTTTTCATTTAAATGTTTCACTTTGTGCAAATATGCTGTGTGGACTTACAGTCCACCATGGATTTTTCCCAAAGCTCACTTGTTTGCAGCAGTATCTGTGAAGCATGAATGGAAGTAAGACAAATACAAAGCATGATAATGTTTCTCTCTTTCCATTTTTTAAATTCTGTCCTCTAACCAAAGTCACTAGGGAGTCTTCAGGCCAGCAAGAAACAAAAACTAGTAGTTGCCATGTCAGGTGTAGTAGGTACCTGTTTCTGAACACCCTCAGGCTTCAGGAAGACATGAAAAATAAACAAATCCTTTTTTGAACAGCCAGTTAAGGAACAAACTACTCTCCAATAATTGCATCTTCTTAACCCACAGCAGCTGGAAATTTGGGCCAGGTCAACTCCTGAAACAAAAAGGTTTTTAACCTTTCAAAATTTGCTGCAACACCAAGCTCACAGCAATAACTCTAGGCATTGCTGTCAGAACACAGATACCTGGTTCTTTTTTGGCTCCCAAGTTCTTCACCTCAGCAACACTTTGGATGTAGATTCAATTACATGTTGTAATTCATGTTGTCTTTTTTTAGCCATTTTTCATTTGCTTTAAACCACACTGAAGTAGCTATTTCTATGCCCCCCCAAAAAAAACAGTGTAAAAAAAGTAAGGAAGGCTGTTTCTGAAATCCTCTGTGGTTCTCCAAGTATACACAGCAGGAAATTATGTTTGCTTATGCAAATATACTAAACTATATTTCCAAACTGTGCAGATGGCACACCCTTGCAAGATACCTTTTACAGTCTGCACTTTCATTCCTTAAATATCCCCTGAAAATGCAGATGAGGTCCATATAGGAAAATCGTACCTCCCCATCCAACAACTTCTGCACAAGTTATTTAAGGACATTTCAGCCTCTACTTATAATGCAAATGTATAATAAATTGCTGCAATGTTCTTGGAAAGAGTTCAAACTGAGGAGAGGCATTCTGAAGTTACTCTTATTCAGAATTTGCTTTCTTTTTTAATCTAAACACCTTGGGATGGGAAGGGGGAACAACAAACCTTGATCAGCATTGATTTTAAACAACAGGACAGCCAACAAGAAGAGTGTGATTTTAAGACTGAGAATGACATTCAAATTCAAAAGAGATGCTTGAATTCAAGGACAAGTTATCAAGCTTGATAGTATTAGCTTACACATTAGAAACAAAAATAAAATTCTTGCCAGCACTGCAGTCACCATCTGAAGGTCTGAAGTCCCTGCAAGAAATCAGAGCAGCTTTCAGGCTTTTTTCCTAAAGCCTGCAAACTGATAGCCTCTGTCATGCTCTCTTTTACTCCGACATGCTCTCTAGGGCTACATAAGGTAAGAAAACCCCCACAAAGAGCAAAATCCTAGAAAGATAAAGAATAAATTAAGTTTGAAGGGATCTCAGTTGGACACATGTTCCTATCCCCAGCTCAAAAGCAAAGCCACCTCCCACACCATTCTTTCACTTAAGATATCCCATTTTTGTCACAGACAGTTTCCAAGACCGTATTTTCTGAGGCAAAAAAACAACAGTCAAACTTGTGTTTTTAGCAGATCTTCACAACATTTCTCTCATAGTTTTCTTTTCTTTTCCCCTGTAAGCAAGAGCTTTTTGTGTGACTCTGGGCAGGGTGAGAAGTGGTCAAGAGAACCCACTGAGAAGCAGCAAGCACATTCCAAGTGCTGTGTGCTCTATACTGTCTACGCTGTCACCTCCTAGGGTTGGTTGTTTTCTTTAAAAAAGATAAATTATATACACAAATTGTTCCAAAGGGATTCTGTTGAACCTTGCTTGGCTTCAGACATCATATACTATAACTTGCTTTGATTTTTCTGGATTTGACATTGTGCCTACATTCCTGTCTCATAAGGCACTCACTATTAGGTTCCAGAAATGGTATGCTGAGGCCCTTCCAGTGTCCTGTGGTGAACAGACTAGAGCCAGCAACCAAAAAGCAACAGTGTTCAGGCTCTGGAGATCCTGCAATAACAGCAGCTCTACTGACCCCAGGAGATCTTCACATTCAAATATTTGTAGTCTTCCCAACTTCTTTGGTTTTTACCTGAATCTTCGTGGTTAAACTGGTGGGCTTCCACTCAGCATTAAGGAAAGACAGAACCTAACCTGTTCCTCCCACTACAGCTCAGGTTCAGCCTTCTCTGAACAGCAGACTATAGTTTGACTGCATGCATGGTGTAGCTGTGGACTGAAACTTGGGCTGGAGCCAAGACTAACAGTATGGAGAACATACGCAGGAGACTTTGAGGCAGCTTAGTTCCAGCCTGAAGGGTCCTACACGTGAAATCCAAAAACAGCTCAGAAGCAAGAGGTGAAAAAATTGCTCCTGGAGTTGTTATACCAGACATGAGTGCAGCTGGAATGGGACCTACACTCGCATGTCAAACAGCAGAGAACAGTGAACACAGATTTGATCACCGCCACTTATTAAAACAGGTTGCCTTGTGTAGCAGATCAAGGAGTTTCCCTGCAGCCAGGACAGATGGCTTTGGTTTGAGCAAGTGACTCATCACAGGATCCCAGAGGAACGTATGGGTGAATTCCAGTTCTGGCTCCTTGCCTAGAGAAAAGCAAGCGCAACTGTCATCCACACCTAGAATACAAGAGACCCATTCACTAGGGGACAGAGCAACACATGCATCAAGCTCTCTGGAAAAGGCACTTGGTCACAAACTTTCAGGCATCTAATTGAAAGACTTCTGATCATCTTCCTAGAGTTGATACCGTTCTTCCCTTAGGTCTGTCAACTTTTTCTCATCTGCAACAATGAAGAAAGGAATGGTAATGATGGTAGCAGCCCTTCATGCTGGCACAGAGCCTTTCTTGCTCATTGACCGAGAGTAATTTTTTACTCATCACTCCTCAGATGAACTTCACATACAAAACAGTCACTCCAGGGCTACATATCCTTACACTGCACAACTGCTCAGCAGAGAAGCCACAGCTTAATCTATTGCCAATCACAACTTACAGTAAGCTAGGCCATATGGAAGCTGAGACTGGGGCTCTGTTCCTAGTCCTGGCAAGGGAGGAGGAAGAAAGTATCACCCACTCATTCTCCTGAAATAGGTGCATCCCACTGCTCAGCTTTTGCACTCATCACAACCAACATGCATTGCATCAATGTCCAAGAGCTGTGGCTGGATTGCAGCAGCTTTGCCCAAAAATGTAAAGTTGGAAATTTGTTCTTCTGAGAGATACTTGGTTTTCTAAATATAGTCCAAGTATTTCCTAAATCATACATTCAGCTGACCTTAGCTCCAATTGGGAAAAAGAACTTCTGTTTTCCTCTTCCTCATGATATTCTCCTAGACTGCTTAGGACGTGGCACACGACATACCCACATACACAATATTAGTGCAATTTGTGTTTTCAACAAATTAACCATTAGCAACTGCTAGAGCTTACAGTGGTGGAAAGCCTCATTCACTTTGAATTACTTCAGTACTCCCACACATACTTCCTTTTGAAAGCCCTTGTATTATTGCCATCATGGAACTAAGCAGGTTCTCTCACTTGACACATAAAGCCTTCTCCAGTCAATGGTAAATCAAGGAGAAACATTTTACAACTCTTGTTCAGTCTTCTGAGCAGGAACACACTGCACTGCCAGCTCCAGCAAATCAATTCTCCTCCCTTTCTCCCTCCCAAGTAGGAACATATTGAATAAACGGAATTGGAGACACTCATGAATGTGCTCATTTTTCCCCTCTCCCATCCTGGATGTATCCAGTTTAAACAACCCTAAAAAGAGATAATCCTGTTTGTCTAACTAATTGTTCACTAGACTTCTAATAGGGCACATCTGCCTTTGCTATTAGAGCATGACAGCATAGTAACAAGTGCAACAGCTGGTTTTATTTCTGTATTTTTTACACTCACAGTTAAATATTAAACAAACAGCTGTAAAGAACAAAAAAACTCAAAGAGCAGCTAGAAGCAGGGAAAGGGAATTCAAAAAGTGGTAAGACCACCCCACTACAAACAAAGACTTTCCACCACAAGGAAGGAGTTTTTCATGGCCCTCTGTTCACAAGCCGACTCTAGAAGACCCTTGCAGCAGAGGTGGCTCTGGTTCTCCTCAGCTTTACTTTTATAGTTCCACCTCAGGATTAAGGACTAAATCCTACTACATAAAAGCCTGACAGCTCTCCTGCCTCAAGACACAAGGTGAAGTGTTTTCTCCCCTCTGCAGACAGAGAGACCTGGCAATATTTATACACATAAAAGTTTCACCTAGATGAATTTGTCACCATGTAAGTATTCTTATTTTCACTTTACCCACAAGTTGCACAGAAGAGGAGTCGCCTGCCAATCTCAAAAAAGCTCTCCTCCAGAGCCCCGAGTTGTACTTTATTCACCTTGTACACATCTGCTTGTGGGTACTCTCACAGAACTTTCTTTTCCCCTCCTCTCATGCACGCATTCCTGTATTCCAAGGAGTAAGGAAGATTATGTGGATGAAGAACATCCTCTGAGATCAGGCAAGCACAACACTTTTCAGAAAGCAGCAAGTCTCTAAAGCACCAAACAGGAACTAAAGGTTTCGTTCCCTCCTTCCTCTCATCCATCATTCAAGCACTGCATCTGTTCAGATGCACTTTCAGGTGTGCCCAGGCAGCCACAGAACATGAGCAACCAGAACACTTACACAGGGCTCATGGGTCACAAGTCAGCCCTCATGCCCTGCCCTTGGTCCCAAGTTTTCCCTTGCTTTGCAGGTCTGCCCTCATGAGAGCCAGCAGCGGAGAGGAGAAAACACCAGAATTCACAGCATCATGAAAACAAATCCCTGTTTTCAGAGCCAGACCACTCCAGACCTGACTTTGCTTCAGAGGGAAAGTAATTAAACTCGCCCACTGCAGCCCTTCCATATGGAAAATTCTCTTTTTATTCAATTAACTTTCCTGTAACTAAGGTTAATCGTCCATGTGGTATCTGCCTCGAGGTATCAGAGGCTTCTGGATGAACTGCCATGAGCACAGAGACAGGAAGAGCTGTAAATACCAGGAAGAGCAAAGTGCTCACAAGTGGCAGGCGACTGGCAAACACGGCTAACATTGCACTCGCTAGGAGTTTGAGGCTAAAGACTGCAGTGAAAGGCAAGGACTAATACACTAAGACTTTGCAGGACTTGCATTCCTTCAGAAGACCTAAAAACCACCCAGAAGACAGACAGCATGTCCCTAAATATCTTCCCACCTCTTGCATAAGAAAACCCTGCTCATAAGAGCTCAGTTCCACATTAAAGTTAAGATTTCCACTAGCAATCTTCTAAATCTTAAGCAATCCTCAACTACAGGAAAATGCAGGACCACCAGGACAGCTCAACCTTTGCCTCTGACCACATCAGCAAGAGGAGACACAGTCATGTTTGCCTCTCATCAGTCCAGGGCTGCAACTGGGGAAGGGGATGCACACGCCCACAGCCTACTACCCCAATTAGGTCAGACACCTTGTCACAGGCTTCCACTGGTTCAGCTCAGTTCCTCACTGTAGAGCTCAGTGAGGAATCACAGAATGATGTGAGTTGGAAGATCATCTTTAAAGATCATCTAGTCCAAACATCCTGCCACAGGCAGTGAACCACACCTTCACTAGATGTGGTTGCTCAAAGCCCCATCCAACCTGACTGTGAATGCCCACAACTTCTCTAGGCAACCTGTTCCAGAGTCTCACCATAAAAAAGTTTCTTCCTTATGTCCAACCAAATTCTACACTAGGGTTAAAACTGTTGCCCCTTATCCTGTCACTACAGAACACTGTAGAAAGCTTCTCTTGATCATTTTTATAAGCTCTCTTTATATACTAAAAGGCCACAATGAAGTGTCCTTGTATCCTTCTCTTCTTTAGGGCCTTTTCTATGCTCTGCCTCATCAGAAAGCTCCCTACAACAGTTCATCTTTATTTAAATGGTTTTTGTCATCCAAATTAATTTTTCATAGCAGGAGCTGGTTGAATGGCCCTCTAAGCATATTCATGGCAGTGCTTAGGGAGTTCTACATTCAAAAAAACATTAAGCTTCAAACCTGATTTCTTCCCTTCTTAGATATGCTTTTGATCGTATTTCTGCAGAGATTTCATATTCTAGTGTACGGGACCATGGAGATGAGTCCACTAAAATTCCTGCTTAAATGAGGCAGTAGTCTGTGGATGTGAAGAGCCACTCAGTACAGAACAGCCTAGTGTCTAAAAGCCCAAAGTTGCATTTAGATACCTGCAAAGACCCCTGCACAGCTCTGCACTTCCTCCCTGCCTCCCCCTACTCTGCTTTCACCCTGGTTCTCCAGGAGAGAAAACTTCTTGGTAGAAGGTGCCCAGCAGAAATACACAGCTTCAAAGAACACATTAATTTCTAGGAAGTAGATTAATTTTAACTGAAGTTGGTGTTTATGTTGTCTCTGCTAACAAGCCCCAGACAGCATCTGCTCTGCCAACAGGCCTTGATCATAATACCCAGTGCCTGTAACACCTGAAGAAGCCTAGCTTATATCACAACAATTTCTAAAGGGAGGCTCAAAGCCAAAGTGTGCTTTTGACCTCCTAGGATCATTGGTGACACCCAAGAGTTAAGTAATGCTGGGCTCAGTTGCATCATAGCCCAGCCACAGAACTGCACATCCATAAATACCGGGTGCATTTTATTACATAAGTAACACACACAATAGAAGAAAGACAAGTCTTTAATGGTCTGGATCTTTTGGAATTTCTTAGTAAAGCAAAGCAAGGGATGATTAACACCACCGCCCCCTGCCCTCTCCCCCAGCATGTTCTATACCACCTCCATTCATACTTAAGCTTTAATAATATATGGAAAAAAGCTGCATTTTCCATTTTCTCTTGTCCTATGCAAGTGAGGACAGGAGGGAAGGTTCATCGGCTGGGTTCACCATCTTTTCGTACACCAGAATATCTTACTCAGCAATTAACACCCAATCCAAACAACGGGGGCAGAGTTTCCAAGGTACCATTTAGCTACCCGAGATAAACACGACATTAAAAAGGGAGGAGGGGGGGAAACCCGCAATAACTAGGCATACATAAATGGCAGGTTTCCTTCCACCATCAAAGAACCACGGCCCTGGTCGTGCTGCCCTGCAGCTTCCTCACCACACCTCACCTGCACAGCCCTGCCTCACCTCCTCGGCTACCAGGGGAGATCGTCCTGATCCCACAGAAAAATAGCATGTAAGAAGGCTTAAGTGTGCACACACACATACTTTTTTTGGTGGTTTGGTTTTTTTGTGCTGTTTGCATTTTTTCGTGGGTTTGTTTGGTTTGTTGTTCGCTTTTTTTCCACGTAGTACTATTCTCCTCATAATTCCCTTCTAGACTTCAAACCCATTCTGCTGCTAGAAGCGCAGGATACTAAATCCCCCTTCGCGGGGGGAGGCACCGAACCCCCTGCCCACCCCGTGCCCTCTGGGACGCCGCCACGCTCACCTCCCGCAGCCCGGGGAGCGCGGGGAAGGGCGAAGGGAGCTCGCAGGTGCACTGCGGATCGCAATCCCGGCGGCGGCGGGAGGATTGGGGGCAGGACAGAGGGAGAGCCCGGCCCGCTCCCGCACAGCGGCGGAGCTGCAGCGGCGCCGGCAGCACCCGGCACGCACAGACACAGACACACACAGGCACACGCTCAGGGGCGCAAAGCGAGCACGCAGCGTTCCCCCGGCGCGGGGAACCCGGCGCTCCGGGGGTCGCTCCTACCTGCCCGGGCTCGCTGCGGTAGGCGAAGGCGTNCCCACCCCGTGCCCTCTGGGACGCCGCCACGCTCACCTCCCGCAGCCCGGGGAGCGCGGGGAAGGGCGAAGGGAGCTCGCAGGTGCACTGCGGATCCCAATCCCGGCGGCGGCGGGAGGATTGGGGGCAGGACAGAGGGAGAGCCCGGCCCGCTCCCGCACAGCGGCGGAGCTGCAGCGGCGCCGGCAGCACCCGGCACGCACAGACACAGACACACACAGGCACACGCTCANTTATTGGCGATTTAAATAAATAGCTCGGCGACGCGGACGGGAGGCGGGGGGGCAGCCGCGCACACCCCCGCCCCTCGCCCGGGGGGCGCAAAGCAACTTTCCCCGGGGAAGGACCCTCCGCCGGCTGGCGGGCGGGCAGGGGAGGGGACGGGAGGGGACGGGAGGCTGGCCGGCGGGCTGGCCAGCCCAGTGGAGGAGGGTCTCCTCTCTGTGCCCGGCCCCAAATTCTGAGACGGTCGTGGCAGACGATTGTCGGGAAGCTTTTCCCTTTGGGGAGCTGTGCGGTGAGCTGAGCCGCACGCCGGCATCGTCAGGCACATGGGGATCAGCATCCTCAGGGCTTCAACACCCCCGGCCCACCGAGTCAGGGGCGTGTTCGCCCCGCGCTCTGCCGGTTTGCTTGGAGCGGCGGCTTGCACCTGCGATCCTGCATAGGGCCCTCCCCAACCTTTATTTTTGGCTGCTCATAACTTTGGGATAAATGCCCTCGTCTTTTAGTTCAGTCTAAAGGTGTGAAAGGCTGCAGCAAAATGTCACTTTGTTAATTTGAGCATAGTTTGGTGCATCTACAAGTCATTTGTGAATACTGTCATACTCTTAACCTTTTCAAAAATATGGCAGCAATACAGTTGGGCTGTGAAAAGACAAGGGATCTCTCTTTCGCAGCTTAACCCTCCCATGTTCTTCTGTTGAAAATACACCTGGGAAATGTGTCAGATCCCATGGTGTAGGGATGCACTTACAAGTTGGCGAGGATAAAACACTAGAAAGCAACCAGAGAGACTTTTCAGAATGAGAATGAACTTTTAAGTCCTACAGTTTTATAAAGTCAGCCTGCAGTCTCCAACTGCAGTGACTCTTGCTATAGAAGCTTTCCAAATTGTGAGTCTTGTTTTAAGGCTGAGAGATTTCCTGGGGGGTCACTCGTTGTCTTTGGAGGAAAAGTTGCAAAGCTCAGCAAGATGAGCCAGCCTTGGTTATGCTGCTGTTTTGATCTTCAGGCCTCTGTATGAGGTCTGCCAAGAGAAAAAAAAACAAACACTTGTCAGTGATTGCTGTATTTGTCTTCAAGCAGGGTGCAGTTCAAGTCACCCTGCCTTTTGTCAAAGTCCCAAGAAATGTCACTAAAGGCAAAAAAAAACCATTTGAGATCTGCTGGAAGATGGACACTTCAATACAAAGCATTTGCCTTGCAGCATGGAGTACCATGCTCTGCAGACTAGGAGACCTGTGCAATGTCACCTCTGAGATCTTGTGACTCTCTTGCCTCTTAACGGGACATGGGGTGACCTGTCCTGGGGGACTTCAAGCAGTGGTGGCACTGGGAGACTTGTGGCTCCCCCTCCCTACCCCATAGAGCCCAGGACTCCTGAACCCTACAGCTCCTTTCTCACCTGCTGTCCTCTGCAGACCCACAGGTCCCTCTAGCTGTCTACCATGTGCTGGAGGGAGGACACTGGGAAACACACCTTCTCCCAAAGAGGAGAGGTTTCAGGCAAACAGGAGGAGGTAGAGCAAAGCAAAAGCATGTCAGGGCCATGCCAGGTCGTTCAGAGATCTGTGACCAATGGCACAACGATGGTGTTCTGCAAACTAAGTTAGCTGTGACAGCTGCAAATCGGTTTTGTGTCATTTGGTGCCATGCATATTTCAGATTGGGAGAGCAGTGCGCTGTCTCTCCCTAGTTGTGTTGTCTTCATAACAAAGAAGTGGCTCTTCATATAGTCCACACTTTCCAATGCAGAATTATGGATTTCTTAAAATACTTGCCCTGAGTGGATGTACATGATGGTATCTTAGCAAAAACTATACATTTTCTTTCATTTTTAATTTGAGAGTTCAAGTTTTCTAAGTGTAATACTTTGTTCTTAATTTTATCTCACTATTTTGATGCTCTTTCTGTGATTTAGCAATGTTAAACCTTTATTCCAGTCTTTGCCTCCAAAGTGTGGTACTGCTCAGCTTGGTGTTATTTGCAGAAGTTTTAAGTCAAAAGTCAACGCCACCATTCAAGTCACTGATTAAAGTAATCAATCCTAGCAGACAGATCAGATCTCTTAATTTGATATAACTTCTACTGGCAGGAAAACATCCACTGCACCAGTTTGGGAATTGCTCTTTAATCATACACTCCTCTCATGTTAAATCTGAGAGTTAAATCTCCTCTCATGTTAAATCTCCTCTCAGGCAAATCTGAGACTGATTCGCCTTTATGAGAGAGGTGATAAGGCAATGTCAAAAGCCCTACTGAAGCCAAAATATGTTTCATCCATTCTTTTCAGCACCTACAAGTCAGTTATCTTGGTGAAGAAATAAATTAGGTTAGTTTGACATGATTTGTTATGGACAAATGCACAGTGCCTGCTTTTCATCACGTTATTGTTACTTAGTTGCTTGCACATTGATTGCTGAACAGCTTGTGTCATTATCTTCCCAGATAACAAATGGAGATTGGCTGCCTTATAGCACTTCACTCAGATCCTTTGATAGAGATGGGTAGCCTATTTTCCCTTTTCATTACACCTGGATCTTGTTCTTTCTGAAGGGCAGCACGTATTTTGGAAGAACAAACTAGTCTCTGTAAGAGAATGTATGCTGATCCAGACAGACCACGGAGCTGAGGCAGGAGAAGTAATCTGGTCTTGTATGTGCCACAGTATTCTAGAGTCAGGAGCCAGCAGGGGCTGGATGCTCCCTGAGGAACAGGGAGCCAAGGAGCCATAACACAACCAGCAGAGCAGGGCCTCATTGGCCAAGACTCTATCCCACAGGATCTGAGCAGGGCAAGCAGGGTGCGCCTGGAGATGGCAGCTGGGATCAACAGATTGCTGGACAAGTCCACGGCAATGGGATAGGTCTGAGGTCAAGAAAAGAACATAAGTTAGTCAGGTCTGGTGAGGGCAATCAGGGAAAGACACAGGCCTGTCACCAGCAGGCATGTCCCCAGCAGTGAAGGCGGATCTGAGGTCTGGCCAGGATGCTGATCAGCAGGTCCAGGTCAATGGGATACAGACAGAGCTGTAGCTGTACCTCGAGCAGAGCCAGGCAGCAGAGCCCCACCTGAAATGCAGCTCCCCTGGGAGGGGGAGGTCAGCCCATTCTGAAGCCTCCCCAGAGCTCTGCCTGCAAGGTCACTAGGGGGAAGGGGAGCAGCCCTCAGCTGCAGTGTCTCTAGATTGGTTGCTAGCACAGTGTGCCAGACCTCCAGGAAGGGGAATGACACTCTTGGGGCCTTGGCTCTGGCTGTGTGGAGGGCACATATTTCTTAATGGGACCAATTTTTCCAGTCTAAACAAAGCCCAAGGTTGTGAATGTCTCAGGGGAAGGAGGAACTGTGCTGAACCACAGGCTCAAAAGAGTGTGGTTTTGAGTTGTTGGGGGTTTGTTTGTTTTTTTTTCTCTATAGCACAAAGAAAATCTTATTGCTATTGTGAAAAACAAACAAACAAAAGCCCAATACATAAAGAAACGACATTTCTCCTGGTATTTAAGGCTGCAAAAACATCCAGGACATCCAAGATAGAGGAAAGATCTTAATTGCAAAAAATTCCCCAAATCATACTAGCTCAGAAGGAGGAAGGGTATAAATGTATAACAAACTAAATTGTTTGGAAACCTGATGATTTTAAATCACTGCTGTTTGCATATGTAGTCTGTATTATGTAAGCTCTGCTGCAAGTTAATAGATGCTGTAGATGCTCAGCTGGCTTCTGCAGAGATAACGCCACATTTTCAGACTCTGCTGTAAAGGCAGTGTGAAGAGCAGTACGAAGTGAAAGACAGGCTTTAAAAGTGTCTCATAGAACCTGCTCCCACTTGTCTTATACATGGCCAAAGTGTTTGAGAATAGGCTGCTTGTATGAGAAGTATCTCTGTTTTGTATTCTATTTGCTTGTATTAGGCATTTAACATTTATATTTGTTTGTATTTAATAATAGTAGAAAGGCTTAGGAGGTTTGAAAGTAGATGATGTATTGATGCAATTACCCTTTTATTGCTTTCTTCTTCAGTAGGCCTTGTTCTTCAAGACAATTTGAGGCATGTTAGGAGATAATTCCAGATGTGCCCTTGGTTATACTTTTAGGTCCCAAATTTTCAAATAAACAGAGATTAATGAGTCCAGTGCACTATCTTGGATGGATTTCTTTTCCCAGAGGCTGAACTCTGATGTTCATTTTCAGGTTGCATATAGTATCTACATTGAGTGCCTAGATGGAAACTGAAGTCCAGGTGCAAACTCCACATTTGCAGCAATTGCAGAGGCAATTGCTGATAGTATTACTCTGTCACTTTTTTCTCTCCTCATGATTTCAGTCTTCTTTTGTATCACATGCAACGCAATTCCTTACTTCAATACATTAAACAATACTACCTGCACCATCACATCAATAGTTTTACAGTGATGTTGGTAAAGCCAGAATTACATTGATGGGGACCTTAAGCACCAGGAAATCTTGGTGAAAGGGAAAAAGTTTAGAATGAAAATCTGATAAACCATCTGCCTTCACTTTCCGGCTCCCACAGACAAAATACTATGCTCACTCTGTAATATAAAATGTTAACTCTAACCCTTCAGAGTAAATTACATCATGTCTTCACCTATGTGACAGAAAAGCAGAGGACCTGTGGGGAAAGTCTACAGGGAATATATTGCACCTACATGTAGGCTAACTGCTAGTTGTTCTATGGAAACTAGGAATTCCTCCTGGATAGGGAGGGACACCCTTCCTCAGTGGCACAGCTAGCGAGTTATGTTTGTTAAATTTAAATAAAGATCATGCTTTATTTTTGTTATCTTAAGCTCATAGTTTGTGCGACATTCTGCTCTCAATCACCCATAATAGGGTCTGAAATACATTTTTGCAAGGAGAAATTCCCAAGACTTCTTCAGAAGGACATTGAGAAATGGCTTGGGAGAGTATTTACAGCGAGGAGGGATATTAATGACATGAGCGAGTACAAAAATTAAGGCGAGGAGAGTTGGAAGACATGGAACAGTAACAACGCTAGGAGCNCGATGTCGGTGCTGCGCGGGCCGCGGCCCCGCGCCGCCGGCAGGAAGGGCCCCAGGAAGGCGGCAGGGGGCAAGCGGGACTGGGATGTAAGTGCTCCCGGCTGCCGGGCGGCCTCGGCTGAGGGAGAGGCCGGGGAGCTTCGGTCCCCACGGCTGGGGGAGCCCCCGGGAGCCACCGCCCGACATAGAGACTTGCCCGTGGAGATCCTCGGGTTGCGCGTGGGTTTGGGCGGGCGGACAGGCCGTG
>WEIV01020565.1:4330-57160 GCA_013390005.1 Calyptomena viridis
TTTACATCTTAACAGAGGTCCCAGAAGAATGAGATTATATGAAACACATTACTAAAAATAATTCCAAATCTTACACGAATGGAATCTACAGGGATCAATCCTGTGACTTTGACATTAATAGCACTGTGCTCTAACAAACTGAGCTATTCTCAGTTTGATGTATAATACTTAAAAAGAAAACCTCAAAATCAGCTACACCAGCACAAAAATATGAAAGTGATTTTTGGTCAATGTTATGTATCTTATAAACTAAGGACCATTGCTTCTTTGTGTTATAACAAATGCACAAACTCAAGCACTTCCATAGGAGTAGCATGGAGTTTGTATGACAACAGATGTTTTACGTCTTAGGGTGAGAGCAACAGTCTCATAAGCAGCAGAGAAATCGAGATTCATTTATTCTGCAGTATAACTACAAAAGCTTTACTGAAGCCCTCAGCAAGTGCAGCTTCAGTCAGCTGCAGAGGAAGGAAGACAAGGCTGGAAAATTAATCATAGAGGCTAGAAGCAAAAGAGAAAAAGATGATGAAACAACAGCTGCAGAAGAATGACGATGATGATGAAGGCTGCTGGAAAATGAAAGCATTACATGCTCATGCTGTAAGGAAAAGAAATTTCATGTGTTGAACAAAAGGCACAAGAGCAGAGAGGCAAGGAAAAACAGGAGGACCTGAGCCTCATTTTCTTTTCTCTTTAATTAACTACTCCATTATTACACTAGAATGTGAAGCAGAAATTATTCATTTAGACAGCTTCCCAAAATCTGTAGAATCATACAATCATTTAGGTTGGAAAAAACGACCTTTAAGATCATTGAGTCCAACCATAAATGTTACTGCTTATCTCATCTAAAATAGTTTTACATATATCAACACCAATTCAAGAGTTGCAGAATGGCTGAATTTCATTCCTCTCCCAAACAGGGGCCAAATACTTATTTCCTTCACAATACTGGAACACCCAGAGATTTTGCAAGGGCATAAACACAATTGACTTGCTGATAATGGCCCAGCTCAAGTAGTTGTCCTTGTTCCTGTAGCAGGTTTGTCATCCTACAGTTTTTATAATCTGTTGTTTGAAAGCAAAAATTAAAGTTGTTTGTTATTAAAGAAAATACCTAGGTAATTAAGAGGCACTAATCAGATGCTGCACATTTTAAATATGAAATTAGCTTGTAATGACACCATTAATTCACAGTGTATATTACCATTTCCTTTTTTCTGAGATAAAAGAAAATCTCAAAGAATTTTGTTCATAGTAGTTCTGTGAACATTCATGTATAAATAAACCTACTGAAGCAAATTGTGATCATTTGGTTTTGCTTCTAATTAACAGAGAGAGACCAGCTATTATTAGTGAGTCTACAATCCCCAAAACAACTGTAACATTGACGTCTGGGAAGCTCTCATGCATCCGTAATATCCAAAGTAGGTTAAAATTCAGAAAATTACTGCCTTTACTCCCCAAGATTCACTGGAAAGATTTTGAAAGCTTCCTTTTTAATTGCTGAATGTCTTCAAAAGGGCACACTATTGGGGATTCTACTTTCTCACATGCATAAAGTTGTGCACAAAAGGTCACATCAATTCTGAAATACTAAGTTAAATTGTGTTTATACATCCTAGAGGTTTGTCTGGTGTTTACACAAAGTTACAAGCAGAAAAAGTTGGGTTTAACAATTTATTTTCGATCCACCCTATATCAATATTTCATTACCAAATTATTCTAACAGCACACATTTAATACAGCAAGTTTCACCAGCATCAAAAACTTTCCCAAGTTAGTGAACTTCCATCAGCAAACTCTCATAGCCTCTTCCAAGCATTCACAGGCACAGGCAACTCAGCCTGGATTTCAGCTGGATCTACGCCTGAGACAGCAATGGAAAGCAGACAAGAAATGCCAACTTCATGCTCATGTATAGATAAAGAAATTCTGTTCCTAAAAAGAAATGGCAAAAACCTTGGATAAGCATGTTATAACACATTTGTTCAAACTTTTTAATTTCTCCTATCAAATGTTTCTGTAAGAAGTCATAGATTCATAAATTGGAAGGGATTGATAAGGATCAGTGAGTCCAACTCCCTGCTCCTTGTAGGACTATCTGAAAATAAACCAAATAACTAAAAGCATCATCCAGCCTATACCAGTAACTGACAACCCCTGCCAGTGAAGAGCCTTTTCCTAATGTCCAATTTGAAGTCATTCATATCTGTTTGACTGTGTTCTCTTACACAGTTAAAAGAGGGATAAGAAACTGATTGGGAGGTTACAATATATGCAAACAGTAAAATTTCCATGATCTTTTTCTGAAAGAGTTTAAACAGGATGGTTTGCAGTAAATAATGACAGTTTCTTTCCTTCAGCTCCTGCAAAGGAACAATAATATCCTTCTTAAATTTGCCGTGCTCAGCAATAGGCAAAAACATGATAGGAATATTTTCTCATTATTTTTCTGTTTTCTAGAATCTCTGCAAACCATTCTCCTAGCCCTTCTTACTCATTTTCTCAACTCCATCCTACAGAGATTGGTGATTAATCTTGAGTAAGTACACCCTAGAAGTGAATGTCCCCAATAATCACAGCACAGCCTCTTGTGCTTGAAACAGCAATTTCCATTTACAGCCTTCAAGCATATGATCCCACTATCTTAGTTTTAAAGGATTCCTTAAAAGAAGAATTTTCCTATGCTAAGATAATGTTAAATACAAAAATGGTGATACATTTCACTACAGACAGACAAGGCAGGTCTCCCTGCTTTATTCCATAACACTGCATGTAAACTCCTAGGTTCTAAAAATTGTTTTATTTGATAATGCTTTCCACTATTGTCCTTAATTGACTTATTTTTTTCTAATTGTGACATAGAGGAGTTGCCTAACAAACAAATATTTCAGATGGCATTTGACCACGTTACCTCCATGAGCTGGGTTAAAATTATTAAGACTTTCCTTCATTTTATTCTCAGAACGACAGAAAAGCTGAGAATGAGTGAAAAAAATACCTAAAAAATAAGCAGTACAATTTATGCTGTGCTTTACCAGATCAATGTACCTGTGATTTGACATTCATGTGTCTGACCTCAGAATTAGTTCATAACCAATACAGGAGCCAAAGATGTCAATGCCCATAAAAACGTGAAGAGGATTCAGTCAGCATTCACTCTAAATTGCATAGAAAACACTTGTAATTATGAGCTAATTTATCTTTCCTCTCAAACCCTGCAAGAATAGAGACAGAAAGCTTAATTTAACCCTAGCTGATACAATCTGGGATTTCACGAGTAAACTGATATTATGACAATAAAAAGTTGGCAAACACTAAAGGAGCTATAAAAATGTCCTGTTTCATAAGATAAGGCAGCTTTTTTGCTACAATTTACATTTATTTTGACTTCCTAAATTAAGCTAAGTAGTATTTTCATCGTTCTTTCATAGCTCTTTCAGAAGGAGCAAATGTCATCACAACCCCATGACCAAAGGCCCCACAGCCACTGACAGCAAAGTGCCCTTTCCCCCTCCTGCCATTTGTCAGCCTTACAGGAAAAAGCTGAGAGGGAAGCACATATTGGAATAATTACACAGAAAGTTAGGGGCTAATTAAACACATTACTCAGAATCACTAGTATTTAAAACCTATGGAGAAAATTAGTAGATGCCATCAGAAAGTTTCTAAGGGAGACAGATTATAGAAAAGTGCTACAGCATGAGGATTGAAAGATTTCACTTGATACAGCCACCATGAGACAAGAAAAAAAAAGAATGGAAAAGTCTATGAGAATTTTTTTGTAGTGTGAACATAACATATAGAAATACATGGTTTGACTGTAGAAACACAGATAATTCTTCTAGACATCAGTTTTTATCAGTGACTTCAGTTCTCAAATTACCCAACATTATGACAGAATGAAATCAATTTCATTTGTTTGCAGTTGTCTGTATCTAGCAGTTTTATCAGGGAAAATTAGAACTGCAGTAGAGACAAGAAGGTGAGTAGGCACATCAATCTAATTTCAAATAGACAAAAAAATTAATCTGAATTTAAATCAATTCACTCCTATTAGATTACATGATTTCATAAGACAAATTCACATAAGATACCACTTTTACAAAGATCAGGGCAATCTAAAGTTTGATATGCCTCTATAACACTACAATGAGACAAAGACAAAGCTCTAAATAAAAAAAAAAAAAGAACATTCAGCAAAACACTGAATTGACATGAACCTGTGGAGAACTGGATCTTTGGAAGGGCATTATTCTAGCAGGAAGGTGGTAATCAGTGACCAATGTGACCAGTGACACCTGTGAAGTCTTCTGTTCACCCACACAGTCAAACACTAAGTGAAATGACAGCACATAGTGGGTAAAATGCTGATAATCTGCCACCTTAAACATAATTCACAGATATGGCTAAACTCTTCTCCCTAAGTTTCCTAGACTTCCTGTGGCTGCCAGTGTTCAGGTTATCAGGAAAAACACAAGACCTTTTCTTATAACATTCCTACGGAATACAGTCTGCTATTCACTGCACACTCATCTATTATTTCGAGGCATTTCATATTACTTCCTATTTTCTTTACTTACTGTGCTGCAAATTAGTGCCATCTGAGAGATTCTCCAAGGTGCAGGCACTAAAAAAACCACAGGTGATCTGCTATGCAATGAAGCCCTTGTCTTCCTCATGCTTTCTCACACATCTCCATAATATGCCTTCCCTGCCTATGGCTCCACGTCATTCAGGCATTCATACACTGAGCCTTCTTTGGTCACTCTTAGAATGACAAGCACCTATCTAAACAGAGACTATGAAACATGATCCATCTGTTTTCAACTGAAATCCACAAAAAAAAACCCCAAAACTTTTCAGACTGTCTTTTAAATGACATGTTCAAATATTTTCTTAGGACAAAAAACTAAATTCTGCTGTTCCACTCTGAAAAGTCCACACAAAGATAAGGAACATGGGGAATTTGGTTTCTGCATTTCCTGTGACTATTTCCATGGCAGAGAAGTACCACAAATCAGATGCTCAAGGAGTAAGGCTTAATTCATAATTCATGCGACTAGGTCAGAGTTATCCCAGGATTAATGAGATACAACAAAATCATAAACAACTAAGACAAGGACAATTATTGTTTGATATTGCAATAGATTCTGGTTTGGCGTTTTTTTGAAGGTTGGGGAGGGGGGTGCTGTTGGTTTATTCATGTTTTTTTTATTTTAGTTTGTTTTCTAAATGCATAAATCTTTGATATTTACAATATTTAGCAAGTCTGCTAAACTGCTTCAATATAATTAATAATCCACTCAGCTCCAGAGGACTTTAATGCCTCCCTATCAGCAGAAATGCAGTAACAATGTATTCATTACCACTTACTTCATGGAGAAGAAACCTAGCAATTAAACCTATGTAATCACTTAAAATAAAGTCAACTTTTAAAGATTTTGAACAAAGTTTGAATACAAAAAAAACGTGATAGTATAAATATCCCTTAAGTTTATGTGGCTCTATTAAGACTTATCGGACTTGTCAATATTAGAATACTGTGTTCTAGCCAGTCATGAAATTAATACTTGAGACATTCTAGTGTTGTTTTTAACTCCAAAGTTGAGAAGGCACTACAAAAATCATGTGTGTTGACACAATGAGTCATCTGTTTATGCATTTTAATGTAACTACCAGTAGGAGTTTGAGGTATATAAACTTAAAGAGTCAGAAAATACATTTCAAAGGACTAAGATTAAGAATATAACTGTGGCTTCCACCTACACTTAGCAACTGGCAACTAATCAGGCACAGATTGGGTCCAAAGACCTATTTTGTTCTCTACACACAAACTGGCCAGCACATTGGTAGAAATGCTGGGCCTGTGTAGCTACATTTTCCACACAGAGATGATAGGGACTATTATTAGAGATGCTGAAAGGAGCCCTAGGCTCCAGGCCATAAAGAGAGTGCTATGTGCTCCATACAACTTATATAGATACCTACCCAAAGCATGTTTAAGAAGACACAACACAAAACTATATGATGTTGATGACAAAAGCATGTATACATATTTGAAGAGCATTTGATATACTTGATGTCAACTCCATGTCTCCATAGGGGACTAACAAAGCTAAAGCACACAAACCCAGATCTGAGGAAGTACATGCTGAGGAACAGCAGGTTGCCATCAGTCAGCTTCACTCTTCTGCAGTGGGGCTTGTGCAAAAGTGTATCTGGGGCTGAGGACATGCAGCATTCAGATGGTACTCACAGAGACACCGAGGGCCACACACTTCCTACCTCCAGCAGCTGGCACACAGTGTGCAAGCAGGATCCCCAGGTCAGTAGTCCAAAGAACTGTAAACCCAATTCCCCTCTTACTGAATGCACATCATAATTTGTTATCCAGCTGAAATAGATGGTCTCTTAATAAACTCATCTTCTCATCTTAATCTGTAATTCAATGTTGATATGGTAGGCCATAACTACGGAATGCCTATTAAAACAGAAAAATATTAATCCAATTCAGCATCCAGTTCTGGGTGTGCCTCCATAAATTTGAAACCTTCCACTGAAACAATAGAATTAAGACAACAGTGAAATATGTTAAAATTATCCATGCATATGATAGTTCCAATGTGAAAGGAATAGGTATTATGGGACAAAGCTACCAATAAAAGTTACAAAATTTCAATTTTTATTCTCCCTTTTCAAATAAGGCTACCAATGTAATGAGACAGTGAGAAACACACACAAATGTGAAAATTACAGATCATTTCAGGCTGATGCAGTGAAAAACAAGGAAGCCAGAGCATAAAAATCAGAGAATATTCTAAATACTTCCATATTTACAACATGATGTGCTATTACCATTTTAAACAAGGAACAAGAACCCTTCTCCTATTTTAAGACTTCATACACATCTCTGCATTTTGCATTAAAAAGACCATCACACACTGTAAATACAATGTGGTGAATTGGGGGTAGGGAACACACATGACAGTCAGAAACATAGACCTGAAAGGACACAACCACATCCCCACATAAGCTATAAGAGAAATGGCAGCCAGATCTTCTCCATCTATGAGTAGACTTCATTGCCTTGAAGGGAGGACAGAAAAAGAAGGGAGGGCTTACCATTGCAACTTGGAATATGGCATATCATGTAATTTCAAACTAGATGGCCAAAACCAAATGAACACACACGTGAAAACTGGCAACCCAAAAAATACTTCTTGATGAAGCCTCATAATAGCAATAAAATATTGGAGGAAAAGTCTTTTGTGAACCAACTGGTTCAAAAAAATATACCTACTACTGCACAGAGCAAGTTACTAATTCACTGCAGTAGAAAGCAATTTGTGAATTGAATCTCAGAGCATGTTCCCTTTTGCTTTTGTTTACTTTGGAGTTGAATGTTCTTAAACTACATAGGCAGCACACTAAATAATCACAGGGTTTGTGTGTGCATATATTGTGTATGTGTAAATATATAGCTAACAATTGTATGAATCTTGGGAATGACTAGAAGCCTTATGCCACAGAAATATGGCGTACACATGAAGAGTGTATAACATTACTCTTGAATTATTAAGGGTCAGAAGGTCAGCCCACGTATGCAGACCTCTTCTGAAAACAAGGTTACTGCAGTGACCTCTTCAGAACTGCCTGCTTCATGATGTATTTTTTGCCCATCTCTGCTCCAGGTTTTCCGCGTAGCTGGAATTCCACAGATGGTCCCCATCACCCCCAAAGAAATGCTCTTTCCAGATGAATTCCCTAGAACAGAACTTCATTTCTTTGACAGCAGAGGGATATTTTCCAGAAATTCATGATTCCCAAAAGCACAACAACTAGCTAATATTTAATCATTCCATTATCTTAGGAAGCATTTCAGAAGGCACTGATGTTCTAATAAATGTTGGAAACTGTGACCGGCATTTGATAACTGTATATTAAAGGATTTGTGTGTCCCTTCTCATCATTTCAATATAAATAGTATATTTATATACTAATGTAATGTATGTGCTAATGTAATGTTTATACTAATGTAATGCTTTTGAAGTTTTAGTCAACTATTTTAAACATGGTATTGTAATGTCCTTTGTTAAACACACAGAGCAGTCAATAGTTCAATACTTCAGTCTCTCCCTTCTCTTAGTATTTTGTTGATCTCAGTGATTTGCTAAGTTGATTTCCCTTCAAGCACAGCCTCTGTGTTTCTCAAAGTTCCTTAAAATTTACTTATGTAACAAAAGACATTACAACACAAAGATAAAAGGAAAGATAATCCAGTGTATAATCTACCAGCTGAAGTGTCACACCTCAACACACACAGCTGTGCCCATAAATGCTCTTCACTGTATGATGTAATACATATAAATACTCCCTTCAACAAAATAACCCATATTAGAGAACATCTGCAGTCAGATTCCATGTTCAGTGATCCTTTTCCAGGATTTCTGCTTGTATCTCTGGCGAAATGCTGTAATTCCTGCACTGTATATCCATTCCACACAAGGAACAAAATACAGATTTCTTCCTTAAAATAAATTTGGTATCATTAAAACCAGAATAATTATTATAAATACATAAATTGTCCATGTGCAGAGAGGATACATACCTCTCATACATGCTAAGAGGACATACTGAGCATATTTATCAGGAAAGAGATGAGAAATCCTCTAACTCAAGATGATATAGAAATGCATATAAGGAAAATCTTTAATTTCCTACATTAGGATAATACCTTAAGGGAAGTTATCGAAGATAGGTAAACATAAATATAATGAGAATAAAGGAAATCTTGATTTAATAATTGATTTTTAATCTCCTTTGCATTTATACTTCACTGACCTTAAAAAAAAACCCACCTCATTTTCACTACCTTCTGTAGTCACTGAAATGAACATTAACCCTAAACGAAATTAAAACAGGATTTAAAAGCAGTGAAATAACTTAGCTGAGTGGTAAAGTGGGGTTACCCAAATGCTCCTTGATTTAAAATGAAGTTGCTGAATGAAGAATTGTCCATGAGAAAGCTTTGTCCTAATTGTGGGTTAGATTTTAAAGGTTTCAGTTCACTGCATCCAAGCCTTCCCAGGATCGTCACAGAAGATGAATATCATCATCTGCACCTTAAAATAGGATTCTGTTGAATAACTGAAAAAACAATAATGAATAGATTAAGCTGGTACCTGCTGAGATTTTTTAAATGAGCCATGGTGAGCTTCTGCTCCCTGGTAACACCATTGAACATTCCTCCTCACCTGGGTGAAGACCCCCAGATGCCGCAGCTTGTAGAGGCCACAGGAGGGGGGCTGCAAAGTGTTCACTCAAAGTAACCCAACAAAAAGTCCTTCAACACCAGTGAAGTCTGGTATAAACCTGCCTGGTCACTCCCACAGTATTATCCAATAAGATAAGCTGATTTCAAGCTTTCATCCAATTCTAGATTTAAGTTTTCTGTTAAACATTTGGTTTCTGAGAATTGAGATGGTAATCATTCATCACTGCTCGAAGATCGAAATTCAAGTTGCCTCAAAGCCAATGCATCACTCTCTCTTTAAACACACCAGATCAAATTTTAAAAGGCAGATCACTTTTAATGGTTTACTTGAAAATATTAGAATTACCACCAATCTTGAATCTTGAAATAAATGTTTTACTTTTGCTATACCATTCAAGTTTACAGACTTTTTATTTTTACCTTTTCAAACAATTTTGGCAATGCAGACAGTCTAGTGATTTTTTTTTTTTTGGTTTTCCGTGCTTCCATTGTAGCTGACTCAGGCTTGATTTCAAATGTCTGCAAAATATATTTGATGTCTGGACTCCTAATCCACAGAGGTTTCTTTTTCAACTTATTTCCTTGGAAGGTGATGGAATCAATTCTATTACTGTTATTTTCAGGGAAAAAAATGATAGAAGTTCAAACACTGCTGTTTTGTTTTAAATAGAGCCAGCCTTTGAAATTCAACTACCTGCCAGTGGTCTAAAATGCCTTTTAAGCAGCTCACATAACATAGCAAATAATAAACATAAGGCAAAACTTTAGCAAGTATGAAAATATAGGAAAACACCCACATGCCATTACAGCCTGTTTCAACCTACACATACAATATAAATCAAGCATAAGGTAACAGTAGCTTAACTAATTCTATTAATCTCTATGAGTAAGCATTTCATTTGGCCATTTTCACATCCTGTAATTATTCCAGAGGAAACACAGGTTAAAGGTTCAACTAGCACTTAAAATGTCTCCTAAAGCATAATTATATATACAAGACTTAGCCTGTGGATAAAATTGGGAAACTTACAACACAAAGCATTTATTTTTTCCAAATAAACTGCTGAGTCCAATTATAACAATATTATTTTTTATTATTGTTAATACTCAGTTCTATCCAAAGTGTATCTCAAAAGGGAAACCTATCTGCAATCTGCAAAATTTGGGCCATGAAACATTAGTATTCAGCTAAAATACTAATTTTTCAGGTTAAAACAGAATCATGAGCCCTCTCTTAAAGCTCAAAGGAAGAATCATAAGGCATAGTCACAGTTGTCAAATGCTCCATGTTCTGTAGGTGATCAATGCAAGGGCACAGACCTGAAGAACAACCCTGTTTGTTTAATGGTAAAATATGGCTTCGAAAACACAAAACGCCTATTTGCTTTTTCATGGCTTGGTTTTGGAACCGACATGGATTTTCAAAGATGGAAAGAGAGCCCACACACTGTGCACGTCATGATGTACCTATTTATCTAAACTATGCTCTTGCAGAACGAAAACAAAGCAAAACAAAAAACCAACAGAAAACCAACCTAACAACTCCGCAAGTTGAAATTTCCTGGCGTACAGTGCATAAAGGCTGAGAACAGGTGAGCATTCAAAACAAGCAGGAATTCAAGACAAGTAGATAATAAACTACAAGAGAATTCTGCAACTCTTATCTACAGATTCCATTAATTGCCTTCTTCCCATTAAGCATGCATAATGAGTACAGAGGAATTTGAAACAAAAATCTTCAATTGTGTTAATTTGTCACTCAAAATTTATAAGGCACATAAATAAAAGGCATTTGCCATTATAAACCAGCCTCTGATTTTGCTCAGCTATGGCCTCTTGATTACTGGATGTGAAAGTACCATTAGAAGGTGTTCATAATGAAGTTTGTAAGCACCAATTCAAAGTTTGTGTTCTGGAAAACAATAACTTCTCTACTTATTTCAAGTGGTGCAATTAATGTAATCTGGCAAGCAAGTTCCAAGGTTTTAGTTTAAAATAAAAGAACTCAACTTGAAAAACTCATGAAAGGAATGTTAATGTTAAAAAAAGTTCTCAAACTAGTAAATACAAGAATTAAGGCTGTTCACAAAGCACGAATTCAAACCTTGTATATATTCAGTGTAATTGCTTGCTCAATATTAAAAAGCAAGCCATCTACACAAACAAGGGGGGGAAATAAACCCCAAGTCAAAAAACCCCAAGCCAAGCAGCAATGTTCCTGAGACCATCCTGTTTTAGATGATGCAAAAGTCTACAAAACCACAGTACTACCTCATATAAAAAGATAAAATAAAAACATGGAAAAGAGAGTTTCAAAGATAATACATAGCTACCATAGTGTCAAGTTGAAACTCAAATACAAAGCAAAATGACCATATTATATATTGAGTAAGAGTTTTGGTTTTACATAGTTTTCCATGGTTTATTTTTAAAAACATTTCACAGTTTTACTATAAAACCCCAGAACTAGCCTAACTATTTTTGACATATTTTAAGAGTTCTCCCAGTGTTTTCTCTGAGCAACCTGACCTAGTGAAATGTGTCCCAGTCCATGGCAAAGGGGTTGGACCTAGATCATCTTTAAGTTCCCTTCCAACCCAGGACATTCTATGATTCTATGATCTTAGTGACCCCCTCTAGGTTGGAAACAGGAATCAACTTTCTGCATCAGGAAAGGAATCCTTTCATTTTGATGGTTAAATTGTGAAAGCACTGGACTTCAACATTTTGCTTGCTGGCAAGAGTCAAGTTCCGTTGGTTTACAGCAGGAACCCCAGAAGCAGGTTAGTTTTAAACATCATATTTGCCCACGGTAGGCTCAAGATTTCCCTTCCTCTTTCTATTCCAGTGCTAATGAATTGCTACACACTATGCAGAACCACATTAGTGTTGCTCAAGACTAATGTGTCCATTGCAAGCATTCACTGCTTGATTTTCCCTCTTGGTCAATGCAAGAGGAACTCCTGGGTCATACTGAAAAGTTTGAAAGGCATGAGCTAGAATCAATGCAGATGATGTGAATTATTCAAGGATTCCAAACATGTCTCTTCTCAAACATCAGTCACATATATCCAAAGAAAAGACATTTTTGAAGAAAGAGGCACGTGGTAAAACAAACGAAGACATTTATATGGAATCAGAGTAGACTCAGACATCTCTAGCCCTGGATCTTATTCAGCATGCAAAGATTTTATAAATTTAGTGCTATTTCTTCTTAAAGCATAAGGCATCTATAAAATTTGCATAAGAAAAATAGTGGTCAATTGACATATGCAAATATCAGAAGTATGCTGACACCTAAAGTTGAGTAAATGACAATCAATTAGAAATAAACACTAATCAAAACAAAAACAGTGAGAATGTATGCATTGTCAAACATAAATTTTTCTTTTTGTTGAAGGAAAGTATGACAGCATGCACCTGTTGTTTACAACTATTGCTAATGAAAAGGTGCCAAGGCAAACTAACTTGTGAACTCTCCATGTTGCTGAGTAGAAAGAAACTAAGGCCCTGATTCAGCAAGCACCTACTTTTGCTGGAACACGTTACCCACCTTGAAAGTTCAAAGGAATGTCTCACCCAAAACGAGCTGTCAGCCTACAATAACATTTCAACACTTGGGGCCAAAACGGGAACCGAAAAAAGAGCCACACCAACAATATATACTCTGTGAAGAAGTGTGATGTATACTTTCAGTTGGGGAATAAAGTTCCTTGTTATTTTTGTCACAGATGGTCTGTCATAGCTCAGTCACTGCCTACTAGAGTAGTTATTGGCCATGGGATTTCTACAGCTGCAGGGCAGAGTTAAAACTGATGGCTGTTCATTTACAGAAGGTGGTTGGTGCTGCTGACAGTGAGGCATGGCATTCTCTGTAAGTCACAACAGTTACTTCAGCTTTTCTCTACAAGGGTCCTACCTAGGAGAACAGGTGTAAAACAGCATCGATTTACAATCCCTTATGCAGTATGTCCTATCTTCCTCAAGAACAGTGCTGTGTCAAAGGCTAGTGCTCAACCTATTTGTTCAATATGAACAAAGCAAATTACCACCGGGGAATTAGCTATAGGGGTTTTTTTCTAATTCCAATTATTGACAGGAAAGAAAGGACGGGATGAACAAATTAAACACTTGCATTAATTGTTAGTGCTTCGGAATCATAATTTTTTTCTAAAAGATCAAACCTCAAATGCTAATCAATGGTCTTCACCAAAACACACAGAATTCCAACAGAGCAAGAAAATCATCAACTCTTCTCACCACAATCCTGCTTCACCTACAGGTAGTGTGTGCAAAACTACCCTGGCCTTCTGCAGCCAGCCTTCCCACAAGCCAGGGCTCTGTTCCCATCACTGACCAACTCCTGCAGCTGCAACACTACCCTTCCCTGCAGCACCCCTAGTTACTATAGCCACTCCTGATGTAAAGCTGAGAACATCTTTGGGCTCTAGAACTTAGTTAAGTATTAGAGCTTTCAAAATGCATCACGTTAAGAAGGGAAAACAGAAACCTTCTAGACCTGTTCACCTTTGCTTATCTAAAATCCCCATATCACTAGTAAGATATTTAGAATCTTAAAATATTTGGGTGTTTTTCAGACTTCTTCTGTCCAATCTGCAATTATTAAAAAAACAGATTTCATAAGGTGATTTTTATGGATGCAATAAAAGCAAGCATCTGGTGTCATCTTAGATTTCATTTTTCAGAAGAGACCTGCTCATCTGTAAGATTTGTTCTCTGCAGAATACTTAAATATATATTGTTTGATTTATGAAGTAGTGCCTTCCATTAGAGTGTTATCTCACCGTAGAGAGATTCAAATCCCATGCATCTAAGCCTACAGTCTTCTATTACACTAATGAAACTCCACTATGAAAAAATTGGGCCAGATACTGCTACATGGATAGGCAGCACAGTTACAGCAGGCACAGCATGCTGACAAAGTTGGTTTTTTAAGAAACAGAAATGAAAAAATTACAACGGCAGTGATGTTAGATAGCAATTAGCAATATCCAGCAGTAAATTTATGACTAGTTTACAGCAGGCAAAAACACCCTTTCACTGTAGCTGGTAGCAAACATCTTTGTTGCTGATGAGGCAGTACAAGACTCAGAGTTCAAAAAAAGACTAGTTAAGCTCAGGGCAAGAGGCTGGGATGTCATCTTCAACACCCAGAGTCCAACAGTGATGGATGCTGGGAAGGTCAATGGGAAATGGATGTTGATGGGGTATCCTCCCTATGGCCTATCCTCCAGAGTCATCATCAGGGACAGGTTCCCAAGACAGATCCATGGTTGTTCTGACTGATCTTAGCAGTCATTATGGTTATTAGTTAATCAAAACACGACTGTCAAGCTGAAGTGCTCAGTGTTTGAGAACAATTTGTTTCGGTTTGGCAACTTCTCAACACATGCATATAGAAAATTTCAGTCCCACAAACAAAACAAAATCACTGTAACCCATTGCTGATAATTCCTAATGCTTTAGAAATTACTATTCATTTTGTTCACACCTATTGTGTAAATGCACAGAGAAACTGCCTTGCATGTAAATGACATAGAACTGTGAAACAAGCACAAATAAGTACTTATTTTTTTTTAAATATTGATTTTGCCTTGCCTTCATCTGTGAATGTTGCAAAGTGAAACAAGATTCAGCTGTTTACTTCAGATAAAACATACATAATACATTCCAGAATGTATCATGGTATTAAGCACACTGTATCTCAAGGAAATAAATCAAAGGCATATTTTTTTTAACTACACTAATTAGTATTTCTGGATAAGCATGTGTCTTCTATGACAGGAGAAAGGATAATTTAGCTGCTGCTATTAACTCACCTTCTGGCTGAAACTTCCAGATATACATTATATGATTTAAAATGATCCTCAACAAGTTATTATTAATTTGACATTTGCACTGGTGCCATCAGTATTAATTTTCAGTTTTCATTCAGATGAACAAGGATTTTAATCTAATAATTACAAGACTAAATAGGCTACTAATTATTAAAGTAATTACTATTTTAATTAATATTAATATTTTAATAAATGTAATTATGATACGAGTAATTATTTGTGCTAGTACAGCTGGGCCTTGCAACTCAAGAGGAGAGATCTGATTTTGTGTTATGCAAATGGCATATTTTCTGTGTATTTCTCACCTTTACAGTATCTTTTTCCAAAGACTGGAGGTTCAATACCTGAATTGAATCATTTGGCTTCATTGTTTTTACTCACCTGGATCAATAAATCCTGGCCCCACAGAGAAAAAGATAATTATATTTCTTCAGTATCAACTTCCTCTGTGACACAAAGTCCTTTTTAAAATATTGCCAGGTACTAAAAACAGATCTAACATTTTATTAAAACAGGAAGACTTGTAGGAGGAGATGAGCTCCCCATTATCCATCTGTTTCCAGTTGGCTTTATTCATATTACCAAACTTTCCAGATGTCATGCTCTTCATCTTTTGTCCCTGCAGAACAACTACATTCCTCTTACAAACTTTTTATATCTACCCTTACATTCAAACAAGATAAATAATTTTTAAATGAGAGATACGTTAAATTCTTATTTTCTGTAGAGATTTCCAAATCCAGCATACATCAATTCCCTCCTGCAAACTACCTAGCAGAGGGAAAGGAAAAGATGGAGTGTGCTTCTTGGTGCAGGCATGTGGGCACTGGGGAGCAGCAGCATGGGGTTAAGTCTGCTGGAAATAAAACTAGAGGTAGTATTTCCTCCAGTGAGCCATTTATATATATTAAAAGGAGGAGAAGCAAAGAAGAAAACAAATGCCAGACCTGCAGGTGTGCTAACAAATTAAAAACTGGAGCAGGAAAAGAAAAAAATCTGCTATATCCTTTCAACCACTGCCTCACCTCAGCAATCCCTATGAGGTAACCTTTCTTCTAAGGAGAATCGCATGCAGTCAATCTTACTCATAAACAGGCAGTGAATGTCTACACTGGTTGGCATGACTCTGCTGCTGCCCCTAACCAGTGCCAGTCATCACCTGTAACAGGAGAACCTACGCTATTAAACGATGGAGAAAGGAAAAGACCTGGCTACTTGCTTGAGTAACAGTAACTCAAAAACATACATTACTTCCAACTACAAAGTATGTTAGTTATAAAAAGTTTTCAACACTACATGGTACCATCTTCTGTTTCTCAGAAAAGAAAGAGAGGGTTATTCAAATAAATAATTTGTGTTTCTCTACCTATGTGATTTCTTTCAGATGAGTTACTCTAACGCAATTGAAAAGAGATATTTGTGAGGTTGTTGTGTGGTCTGTGTCAAAAAACACAGAACCAAAGATGTCTTCAAAAATCTCCAAATGGAATTTTATCTCTGTACATGTTCCACTTGGAATTTTCCGTATCTAGTAAAAATGCTGTTCTTTCCTCTATGAACAACAGGAATTTTTATGTTATGTTACCAAGTTCCTTAAAACTAAGAAGAGGAAGAAACTGAGTCATGTAGTTCAGGCATCAATATTTTAAATACACTAGATAGAGCTTTCCACAGAAACTACAAATACACTTCTAAATAAAAATATCAGGTTTTTTAATAGAGAAAACACAAGCCATGATGTTGCTATGAAAGAGTTCCTGTTGTAAGCATGCTTTCTTGGATTTAAGAATACTATAGAAGAATTAAGCTTCTGTGTTTTGCATCCACAGAGTGGAACAGTTTACTTTTATGACTGCAACAGAATTGTTTTCCTGAGAAAAAGAGCAAATGGAATGGAAAGATCGTCACATCCAAGACTCGTACTCATCACAGATACACACTCTGAAAGAGATCAGAACAGTCTCACAGACACCAAACACTCAGGCAGCACTGCCCATTCAGAAGTGGGAAATAAGAAGGGTCTCAAGACATGATTTAAACATGGCAAGTCAATATATCACTCAAAGACAAAACTCAATAATTCAGGAAGATCTTGTGAAACAGAGGACTCTACAAAAGAGTCCTGGCAAAATAGGTCTTTGGTTTGGAGTTTACTCTAGCTGACAAACACCTCTTCATAATCCAAAGACAACTCCAGAAAAAAGTTGATGTCAAGTATACTCTGTGAGCAGATTTTATTGCCCTAATGCGTCTTTTTAAAGATTACCTCTCCAACCCTGTACCAAGAATTTAACCCTTCTGCTTTACTAGAAGAAAGTTCCTAGTTCTTTTAAAAATTGCATCATAACTGAAGTCCCGATGAGCAAGTACCTTTCCTTAGGCAGTAAATCTAATACCTGTCATGGCAAACCTATGCTGGCAATCCACAGCAGGCTTGGGATGTGAGAGTCTGGTCCACAATTCCTACACAGCTTCAAAAGGCAGCCTGCAGGCTGGTATTATCAACTCACAATATTAGGAGAAATACATCTGAGTGGGATGACTCTGCCATCCTATACAGCTTTTGCCTCTCTGTGTAAGTCCAGTTTCTTCAGTTCCCAAACAACCTCCTACTCTGCTAGAAGAAAAAAATAGCCTTTTATAATCCAATCAAAACTCACAGTCTTGGCAGCTCCTGAGCTTTGGTCCCATGGACAAAATGCCCACAGCTGGCTCCGAAAGGGCTCGAGCCAGATTTCTTGCAATTAAAGTTTTCCTGCAACAACCCTGCACTGGAGTGAATTATCTTGAGCCAGCTTTCCCCCTTGCATATTTTTCCCTCACACTTTCTCATTAAATATCTAGCATGCACATACAATAGATCTTTCACATACACACAGTGTGCTATGTATACTTACAGTGTACATATATGTAAAGCATACATACATTAACTATATTATTTGTGACATTGCAAGCAGGCTGCATGAGTGGCTCTAGAAGAATTTGGCCCCATCCCAGTAACTTGTCTCTGGTTTTCTGTAGCAATACCAGGTCAGACAATGAACTGTCCATTTACAGGAGGTAAAGACCCAGGTTTTGTCTTTCTTACAACTCATAGAGTCTTTTGCCTGGTAACTAGAGCTCTCTAAATCAATGCATGCTTACTTGGGGGCAGGTGGGAAAGGGGAGGGGTACAGGACAAGACCAGAAAATGGCTGCTAATACAAAGTACACGCCTACAGTCAATTTAGACCATTGTAACTTCATTCTACACTTGCTAAACCTTTTCACTGGACCTTATTAGGAACAGCACTTGCCGGGCCAAGGAGGGAATTAGAGAGTTTCTGCAGTGCATTCACACCACAATCAGCTGTACTAGAGCAGCCACGTGCTGGAGTGTTTTCTACAGCCTTTAATATAAAGCAACTCACTTTACAGGTCAATGCTCTGGCAAGCTTGCTCCTTGGCGAGACTTGCAGCTTCCACAGTGGCAGAGTGAAGTAGCCACAGCTGTACCAGCTGTATGTTTAATGCTGAGCACAGGTTCCCAGCAGCTTAAATAATACGAGTTCAGTGTAGCAGTCAGGATCACGCATTAAGCAACCATGAGCAAAACAGGAGCAATTAGAGAACAGCTAGGGAGTGCTCAAATGTGTAACCAGATACTCTCACAGCCAATACGTATCAATACAGCATATAAAAACATGGTCAAGGACCACAGCTCTACCCCTCCGAGTGTTACAGTTGGGTGGTCTTGCAATGAAAAGTATGTGTCAAATCACATCTTGTCCACTCATAAAGAGATCCAGCCCTAAACCAGCTCCTGACACTTAGAAATGCAAAGTGCTCCAATCACTGCTGCCAGTAATTTGAGTAACCCCAATGAGGACATTTCTGGACAAGGAGATGGCTGACCGTGGCTTTTCACAGGAAAGCAGCACTGGGGGGGACCTCCTGAATGATAGGTCTAATGCACAATTTCCTCTTTTTACACCAAAAGCTCTCTCCATACATAATTGTGAATGCTCTACACCTACACATCTATACCTTGACAGCTGCTTTGCTAATAACACTGCACATGTTCTGCTACTCCCGATCCCATCGGGTAATATGAAGCACTACTAGAAACTGAACTACTGCAACGAGAACTCCAAAACACCAAGCCTTGAAAAAAACGAAAGTGCACTAATTCACAGGTCCTAAAGGACAAGATGGGAATAAATGCATTCACGTATGGGCATAGTTCCTGACTGAGGAAGAACACTGTTTAACAGAATGAGTAGGTACAATGCAGAAGTTTGGGAGTTTTTTAATTACATACACCAGACTACCTATGGAAAGGATAGATTTGCAGAAAAAAAAAATTAAAACCACATATGGTTGAATATGTACAGCAACTGCTTTCTAAAATATTGGGGAATAGCACAAAAAAGACAGCATGGGGAAGTCAGGCAAGGATTGGAAGACTACACAGAAAGCTGGAAAGACTATAAAGGACATGACAGCAAAACAGACAGAAGCACAGAGATGAAATATGTGAAGGGTAGAAAGGAAACTGGAAGGACAGTAACATTTTTGATGGGCTGGAACAGACACATGAAAGGAAAAACTCCACATGCAAGATTTCAGGGTATCAATTTTTTTCCTCTTATACTAAAGGAACATCAAGAGGCAACAGATTGAACAGAAGTCAAAAGTTAGTTGAAAGTCACAAAGGAAAATGACCATTCTTCTGCCAAATCACTCTTCACCCCCCAATTTCAAATTTCTGGGAAATGTACATTACTTTTACTGTCAATTGGCTTGTGCTTTTTATGGCTTCTGGGGTAATATTAATAGGCCAGTGAGTTCTACAGGCAGTTTTAAAGAATGTTTACCAAGTTCCTGTCAAGACTTCTGGAGAATGTGAATTACCAAATACATGTTTTTAATTAGGAAACTTGTGAAGCAAAAAATTTATATTTTCTTCTCTGAGATCAGTTAATCGACATTTAAATAAACACAGACAATGTGACAGCAAAATTCAATAGAATTTAGTACATTGAAGTTAGACTAGATAATTTACATCCCAGAGCTCTGGAAACACTGGCAGGAGGTGTTAAAGAAAATATTTTAATAGGTCTCTGACATTGAGGGTGGTGTCATCTGATTGGAAAATAGCAATATAATACCCATAACCTGAGAATGAAAAAATGCAGTCTGGGCAAAGAACGTCCAGTTATTCTGATCCAAGGAGAATGCATGGCATTAGGGTAATTATTCAGTGGGGGAAAAAAATGCTGAAAAAATGGAAGTAAACAGGAATAAATGCATCTGCCCTTAAAAAAAAAAAAAAGTGTGACTAACTTGAGGGTTTTTTTAAATGTGAGCATCTCTAACAGATACCATTTATCTGGCCTTCAAAAAATCCCATGACAGCATAGCATATAAGAAATTCCTTAGTGAACTGAGAAACAGAGGGGAAACTTGAAGTACGTACTAGCAGTATCAACCAATTGACTAGCTTAGAGTTTTAAAAAGGGAAAGCATGTACCACGTGGAGATTATTTGTGTATTTCTACAAACATTTGCTCAGAAAGCCTTTTTATTTAGTACTTCTACCTATGAACTTAGCAAGGGAAAAGAATAAAAACCCCAAACCAGCAGTATCTTATTAAAAACAGCTTCAACTCAAAGTTAGGAGATACGATCAACACACAGAAGGACCATTTAGAATATCACATGGAATTAATGGATAACTTTGAAATATGTGAGCATGAAGTCTTGTAGCATAAAATGGAAGGCTAGGTGCATGAAAGGACCAGGAAATAAGCTATTTATCAACTGGAAAAGTTCAAGGAGGGAAAATACCTTGTTGACTATATTCACTGATAACAGATTGACTGTGACCTGCAGACACGTCAAAGGCAAAATATGATCTGAACATGTTTCAGGAGTTACGTGACCAACATAGGAAAGCATAAAAGTCATTGTACTTCAGGAACAGCACCTGAAAATCTGGCCATTCACACTCAAGAAAAATTACAACAAACCTGTGTCAGACGAAGACTTCCAGGATGCTATGGGAGTGGGGAACATCTCTCAAAAGATGACCAAAAAAAACCAAAAAGACCACACACCACCAAAAAAACCCCACTGACCGAAACTGTAACTGTTGAGAAAAACTAGCCCAACAAAACAAATGGTGGAAGAATGACTTCTCTCTACAAGTGCTGAAATACAAAAGACATCAGAAAAAATTGGATTGCTGTACTTGAACTTCCACAAATGGTTGCTCAGACTAGGAACCTGACTGTTGATACAAGTATCACAATTGCTGCATTTGGTGTTTTAACTATACCATTTCCACCTGTAAGCAAAGAGCTTACATTCCTCTTTACAGGGAATTTGAATGCCACTGAAAATAACAAGAGTAGGAAAGTCATAATCTGCCGCGGCACCGGCCTGGGTGGCAGCGATCTCGACACCTTTCTTCAGCCCTGGCTTGCGCTGCCACGCCAAGGGCACCGGGCAGGTGTGGGTCACCCGATGGCACAAGGGTCCTTCCCAAGGAACACCAGCCACCAGGTGACTAAGGCCTCCCTAGACAAGCGGTACCCCCTATCCACACGTCCTGTGCAGGGACTATGCCTGCGGACTAGTTGGCCTGACCTTGCCTGGGAGTCCTTGTCCAGGATGGTATGGGCGCCGCTGCAGAAAGCGGCTCACTCTCGTTGGGGCAAAACCAGAGGAACAGTTTATAGGGGGTCCAAACCCCAAGGCAACCAACAGGGAGTGAGCCCCAACTGGCTCAGGGCATGGGGTTTTATAGGTAGGATTGAGGGGCGGAGAGAGGGTAAGGGCCAATGGGGTTGAGGGAGAGGTGGGGTTGAGGGTTGATAGACAGGAGTAGAGACCAAAGGCCTACTACTCAAGCCTATGGGATACCGAGTAGGGATGATTGATAGGGAAGGTTCTAGAACAAGGGGCGGAGTTGGGGTACATATATGGTGTAGGGATAGGAGGGGTTTAGGGAAAGGTACAAAAGAAGGGGAGGAGTTGGGGAGATTACATAATAGGGGAGTATACATACACCAGAATGAACCAAATATAGGGTAGGGGGTAACAGAACAAGCCATTACAGTGAAACAAATATAAAGAGCACATCACCACAATAATCTAAATACCAGACAGCCAAATATTAAAAATTCCAAAGCAATTCAGACATACAATTCTTAAAATCTTTTGATTGGAATCCAGTATTCAGTTCTGTTAGGTCCTGTTAAATAACCAAGCTGAACTAGACAAATAAGAATAAAAGCCTTCCTACCCCTACAAAAGAGGATTCAAATTTGCCTGTGGTGCAAGCTGAATGACTTTGCTATCAGAAAAGAAGATATCACTAGACCATTTGGTCATGAGAAACCTTTTAACAAAAAAAACCCCCTCAAACAAATAAAACAGAAAATATAAACCCAAGCTTAAACTGGGTCCCTGAAGTGAAATTTAGGCACTTCTAAAGATGACAGGTTGACCTCCACAGGTGCTGAACAATCCCTCTGCAGTTAATTTTGGCTTATGTCAACATGGGGTTGATGCTGTCTCTACTAGCACTCCCCACTTGGGTCAGCTGTGCTCCATAAGTCGGAGCAAGGGTGCACTTGGACTCTATGAGCAGGCTCCACAACACCTGCCTATACCATGAGACCAGGAACATATCCCTTGAATAAGCAGACAGTGACAAAACTTCTTTCTGACCTCAATATACTCACTAGTTTGACACATATCTCAACCTGTTTTCATCAAGACAATTCTGCTTGTTTTAACTCTGCTGTTCATTTTTGGAAGTTACTCAAATATTTCTTGCAGTTCATAACCACAGCAGACTACTAATCCAATGAGTCCCTGTTTTCTTCTCCTAAACATATCCCATTTAAAGTCCTAAAAAATACTGGAATAGTTTTAAGGGCAGCCTTATGCTGCACTGGGGATACTTTAAATAATACTGAAATTTTAAAAAGCTCAGGTATGCAGAACATTCCTTCACAAAGATATAAAAAAATTACTTACATCTTGCATATTTGCATGGAAAATTTTCCTTTCAATAGAAAATTTCCTGGGCTCCTATTTGGACGAATCAGAAATGAAAGCAGACCTGGCAAAGCAACTAACTGTTCTTCATAGTAAATGGAAAGTAAGAAAATACTTATAATACTTTTACTTCCTTCCAGCTCTTGTTCAAAACCATCTTATTAAGTACTTTTGCAGTTGCCCCAAAAGAAAAAGTAATTTAAACAATAGATTTTAAAAGCCTCTTTAAATATATAGTTCTTATAAATATTGTACCTTTGATCTGGTTTATTGGGCTTTTTTATTTTAAATGTCTACCGTTAAAAAACAAAAAAACTTCTGAAATTATACATCAACACTTAAAATGGAAGAAAAGTGCTTATGTACTTGAAGTTTCTAATAGCTTTATAACCAACCAACAACCATCAGGAGTGAATTGAGACAAACATTAAGAATAATTTACTTTAGGAAGGACACATGGTCAGTGGATGAATAAGATAAAAGCAAAAGAAAATGCAGAACATGAGGCTCAAAACATACGAGAAGGGGGAGGAGGGGGGGGAACCCCTAAGGTTTAATTTTCAGAAAGAGTTCAAGAAAAACCAAAGTGTGAAAAGAGAAAAATAAAAGAAACAGAAAACTTCAAAGGTTGCCAAATTTTGTCCTGCCAAGGATGTGTGCAAGATCCCCATTAGACTCATTTAACTGACTTCAACTCCAAAGTCTTTAGGCATCATGCAGTAGGCACAATGTATCTGACAAGTGTCAATGGTTCAGTGGAAAAGCACTACTGGACAGCTATGTCACTGATAAATTGGTGCCTGATGCTTAACACTAACACCAATAAAAGAACTGGACTGTACAGAGTTGGACTGGGTTATGGCAAGCAGCTAAATACTGCAGATGGAAGGAAAAATGTATGTCCAGGACTGGAAAGTTTAAGGCTGATTCTCAACCAGGGTTGAAGCAGATATTATAGAATGCACTCTTTTCTGAACACCAAACATGAAGGAAATCTATGTGGAAAAAGAAGCAAAAAAGTATTCACTGTTCCCTTCTGCTTCAGAAGAATAAGGCCTTCAAATGGTTTCTCGTTAACCTTACCAGTATGAGTTTGCTTTTTCCGTGAAGACTCAGGAAAAAGGGAAGTATGTAGTGGTAACCAACTTGTAAATTTATATACTACTTGAGGGGAATTCTATCCATCCTGTACTCTGGATATTTCTGTAAGTACCAAACAGACCAATTTGAACACTCTCATTTCATGTCTCCATACTCCTCCCCTTGGACACATGTCCTTTTTATCAAGAGATCTGTTGCCAGTACCTCCACTACCTTACCATCATCAGAAGTAAGGTCCAACACAATGAGTCAAGCACACTGTGAATGCAAATACAGTGAAAGGTTCACATGAAAAATCATCTTCCCTGCTACAGGTCTACCAAAAAGAGGTGCTTATGCTTTTCTGCTTGCACAAAGCTTTTTTCAATGCAAAACTATGCAGATGATGGCTGAAGAACTGTGGTTTATAGCTCCTTTCCCAACAAGTGTACAGCTCCCTTTTTTCTCTTCTAAGCACACTAACACAAACATGCACCTATAATACAATTCCCCAAAAACACCAAGCAATTCAACAGAACAGAAAGTAAAATATACAAACTAAACATTTCCATTTCTTTACCACTGCAAAGTTAAAAGCTATGACGCTGTAAATCTTTTAGCCCTTAGACTTATGAGCCTAATTAAAAACAAAAGATGAATCATAAAAAATGGAAGGCAAAATCAGCTTTATTTGTCTAAGAAAATGCTGTCAAAAACACCACAAAAAAATTTCACGCAGCTCTCCCTTCTACTTACTGCTTCTCTAATTTAACTGGAAACAAAAATTATACCACATACATGAAAACGCTTATTATGTATTTCAGTTAGCCACATTAATATGTGGATCTACCACAAATTAAGACCTCAGTAATTTTAGAAGGTTCAAAAGCATTTCTGCTGCTTTCCCTATGAGAAATGAACATAAACTAATGGCAAAAGAAATAGTTGTGAAGTAACCTTCATTTTTTAAGAAACTCTGCTCTTTCACTGAAGTCTGTACTGTTAAAAATCAGCAGACTGATTCTGCCCTTGAAATATTTGCCATCTGGCCAATTTTAGAATCATTCAAAAATACTGAGCTAGAAGATGCCACAGAGAGGTAAGAAACACCAATATAGGGTGCAAGGGAATATTTTTAGCTTTAATACCCAAAGCAACTGAGAAAAGCTGTAGGACTCCCGGCTAGTACTACAGCTTGGAGGAAGGAATGACAAATACTCACCAGTAAGACTGGATTCATTTGTCAGCCATTCAGTTATTGACTGAATAAATAGCAGGAGGACCAAACCACAGACTATTCACAGTCAGGAAGAACTAAAAAGTTCATTTTTAGGCTTTATTGCTCATACAAAATCTTGCTTAAACAGTTCCTCTACCGTTCACGCTCTGCCTTGTATCCTCATGTTTAGATAGGCTGTGCGACATTATTTAAAAAGAAAAAATTTATTTAAAAATGTAAGAAAGTCAAATGAAAAAGCTTTTCCAAAAATTGACTATTTTATAATCAGTCACCCTATCTATGTAATGACATGGCCAATATTCTTCAAGTGGACAATTTTTCAAAGTTGTTAAAATGATCCAAAAAGTTTATCAGAATTGGGTTTACAGAGACAGTTATGCTACAGAAGTGATGCCATGCATAAGGGAGGAAAGGGCGCAGTGAACAAACTGTCCATTTACATGCAAGCCTAAAAGCAACCTAAGCACTACAGTATGTGTAACTGGGGGGGCTTGGCAAAGGCATGAATGAAGCAAGACAATCAAGATAACAACATGATTTAAGAACAAAGTGAAAAACACACTCTGAAAAAATAAGCTCAGCATTCAGTGAAACTGGTTAACTATTTGCAGCAAGACAGCAGAATGTGACAAGACAATAACCAAGACAGCAGGTCACCTTTTTTTCCAAGTGGAGAATTTAAACCCCATACAGAAGAATAATAAGCTGAAAAAATAATTCTCCCAATAATACAGTGTAATTTATGAACACATTTTATAAGCTAGAAAGTTGTAACAGGTAGGGTTATTTAAAATAAGTATTATTATTATATTCTTTAAGGCCCATGCCACTTTACCTTCATTTCAAAGATTCATAAAAACTTGTAGTTAAGAAGAGGTAAAGGGCTAAAATCATGTTGCTCTCAGCCTTGGTAAATTTCCACTAGCTGTGGCACAATACTAGAATTTGGCTTCAAAAAAACTAATACTCAAGTCTTGCACAATGTGTTTTGTTTAACTTACATGCACTCAAATAGAGTACAAGATTTTTTTATATTTTAGGATATATAAAAATGTATTGTTTAGTTGACAGTAAAATAAATTATCCAAAGAAAGAGTTACCATAAAGGCTTCTTTGTGAAATTAAAAGGGACATGTTTTCAGCAACACTGTGAAATTCAATTCACCTTGAGAAAGAAGATATGAAAATTTATGTTCAAAATGGCATAACCTATGATACATAAATCAGCATCTGCTTGATCAGTTGCACACTTCCAACATGCATATACCAGTTACATTGAGGAACACTTGCTAATATCTTACTAAATCACTTTAGTCATCTACTGATGACTTCTTTCAAGGCAACATAAAACTTGTTCTGCAGCTGAATTCCTCCAGATAAATGCAAAATGCATCCAGAATACAATATAGTTCCTTCATTCTATAACTACACAGCTAACTTAAGATTTGCTAGTCCTCAAATTCTCCCTTAAAACAAAGTCAATAATTGCAATAAATTGTACTTTATGTCTACATAACTACGATGTATTATGTCTTTTTTCTAAGGTAGTACCATCCGCAACTTTAAAAAATGAAAACCTGAAGTATAACTGCAACTGTTCATACATGAATAAATACGTCAAGAATCCAATTCTGTCATAGCTATCCAGATTATTTAAATATATGCCTGTCTAAATGCAATTCACAAGATGTTGTATCACAATTAGTATGCTGTACCTGGGGCTTTTTTAGACTTGAATCTTCAAGGTAGGAGTCATGCTTCCCATATATGATGTACAGCACCTACCTCCTTCTGGGATCTACTAGAAGGAAACAGAAACAATGTGATGATGGGTTAGCTCCCAAAGAATGAGCATTGGCTCAGCTTTCCTCCACACATGCTGATTTGGAACAAAAACAGTTTGAGATTGAGCATTTTTCAACTCAAAGACATATGACCCATTGTAGTCAGCCCAGGAGGAAGGAAACAACTAAGGAGTTTGGAGCACAGAAGGCAGTGTAAGAACAGAACTATGCAACTCCATAAAAATACATGTTTCTACTACTTGTGCATATTCAGAAGAGAAGTAAAAACGTAAAAAACAAGGTTTCTGCCACTTCCTGTCAAAAACACCCTTTGAGGTGAGGAAAAATTAAAAAAAAGGAGTCTTCTTTTTGCTGTTTCTAGGGCATCTTTGAAGAACTTTAGCTTTGATATTGGGACTGCATGGTGGTAAAACTCCATAGTGGTCTGAACTGGAAAGAGAGAGTCACCTCCACTGGTGCCAGGAATCTTACACTCCAGCCAAGCTAATCTTATGCATAGATGACACCTGATGAAAGCTTCAGGGAAGTGTTAACCCCTCCAGTTTGGAAACCCTTCTTCTGCAGCTGAAAGTCATCAGGACATAGGACATAATCCTAGCCTTTTTTTTCTGTATATCTCCCAAACTGCATGCCCCAGCACTGACCAATGCCATCATGTCTCTCCAATGTCTTCCACCAAAATGCTCCTCAGAGGGTCACTTCTACCTCAGGGCTCTTTCATGCCATAACAGCACAAGCAGGTTTGCAGGACAAGTACGGGATGGGACATAACCTCACCCCACAATAGCTGTCTGAAGTCTTACAGGGTAAGGAGGGTTCCCCAGGCTGAGTAAGCACCTGCAGAAGCCACAGAACACCACAAAAAGTCAGGCTGAGAAGAACACTAAGAGCAACACATCACTTCCAGCCACATGGATTTCCAGTGCTTGAAGAGCGCAATTAACCACTAAAACAAAGGTTCAGTTTAAAAGCATCTTCATGCCAGAATAAAATGATGAGTCATTTTGAAGCTCTCAGAGATTTCTGTGGATCAAAACCAGTCAAAAATATTCTGGCCTTTGTAAACTTTGTAAACTCCTTTGTATTTAGTAAATTTGGATTAGACTTAAATTTTTCACTTGTGTTTTAGCAAAGCATCAACAGTAATCAACTCTCCATTCACAGATTTTAGTATAGGAACTACATGGGGGGAAAAAACCAATCGGTGATACTTGAAAGTATTTTACTCTATCTGATATCTGTGTGCTTAACACACAGACTAAAGCTAAGTTTCTCAAACACTCCTTTATAACACTGACTCCATAATAAACACTTGCTAAAACAAAGTAACTGGCAATCAACAGTTTGGGGCTTTTTAATTAACAATTTATAGTGCAGAAGAAACAGAAAATACACAGGCTTTCTTAAATACTATTTAAGTATCTTTGTGAACAAAGCATCTACAGCATGTTCATCACATTCTCAAATCAAAAAAAAGACAAATGAGAAACTCTCTTCACCAGTGGGAGAGGAGTTACATACACCACTTAGTGGGGAAAAGTGTTATTGTACAGTAGCTCATATGCATGTCATAATTTTGCAATGTGCTGACACGTCGCACACTACATCAGACAAGTGGCCTGGCTATTGCCTCTTGCAATGAATGCTGGATTTGCCACACGTAAACCTATGTATCAGTGGTTCTAAACCATGAGATCCCAGAAAGTTGATGCTGGGAGTCCCAACTGACTGGATTAATTTTGTCCGTGGCCAAGCATAACACCACTTTAGAGTCTCACACTCTATCAAGGGAGAAATTTTAATTGGATCTAACAAAGGGCTCACTGCTTAGGCACACGTGTCAGAAAATAGTTTCCACATCACATAAACTGTACTGCTAAGGAGAATTATAAAAAAACATTTTCAGAGGTCTGGAATAATGACACATTATATTACACACATTGCTTTCAAGTATAGTGCTTCCAGGAGAGTATCATGTAAATTATGAATAATGCATTTACTCTGGTAACAGCAGGTATGGTGAATCAAGGCTGGATTCAGATACATTTACTGGCATTAATAGGTGCTTTAACTTCACTACAGGATTATTTGTGCTACAGTTCACTAGAGGAACTGTAGTGATGTAAAATGCTTCACCACAATCTTAATATTATAATACCAGAATCCTAATATTTAATCTTCAAAATTATGTACAAGAAAGGAAAAAAAAAAGAAGAGATGGGGGAAAACTATGTAAGACGATATGATGGCGAAAAAAGCAAACACAAATTGTGGGAAAAGAAAAAATACATCTCAACCTCCCACTAAAGTCCCTCTCCAACTCCCACTTCTCTGTGACAGGCATCTCAGTCTTCATATCTAAACATGAAGAATACGAGAAGTGCAAGTTGAGAGTACCACGCTACTATGAAACACACAATGCTAATCCCACCAACATCTCTTCACCAATCCATATCTGGCTCTCCCCTCATGCATCTCTCCATTTACTTTCCAAGTGGAATAAGCTTACCTGGGCATCCCTCTGCTCCAGCAAAACAGGAGAGAAAGGCTGACAAAGCAGACCATAGGAAAGAATCTCCCCTTCTCCCCTCTCCCCATCATTGTCCAAAATATTCAACATTATCACAGTAGTCCATAATATTTTAATACCTTTTTTGGTAGGAGTACTACAAAGGATTTTGAGTTTCCAGATGTCAGTGACCAGAGAGGTTGTGGACTCTCTCTGACTGGAGATATTCAAGAACTGTCTGGACACAATCTTGTGCAATGTGCTCCGAGGTGACCCTGCTTAAGCAGGGAGGTTGAACCAGATAACCCACTGTGGTCCCTTCCAACCTGACTGATTTTGTGACTCTGTGAAATACTTTTTGATACCACAATATCATGTAGTTCCATTGTAGTTAGTCTATATTTTACCTACAGCCCGTTTAGATGTGCTCAGAAGTTGGGCACAGCAGAGAACCTGGGCCCATGCACTTTAGACCCTATGGCTAAGAGTTGCAAGGGGAAGAAACTTGACTTGTTGCACCATGTGTTATCTGGAATTCTGAAATGTCTGAGAAAACAAATGGATTGCCAAGCTGCAAGCAATTTATAATGAATTAACAGTAGGAAGCTTTTAAAGTATTTCGTTTCCACCATTTTTTTTTTCCTTCAGTCACATCTAGTGTAGGAGACCCCTTATCTCACAAAAAAGTGTTCCTGACCCTGCTACTGACCAGGGAGAAAAAGCTGGTACAGTAAAATCAGGACACATTCTGGTAAAAAGTCTCACTACAGCCATCCCCAATGGTCAGGGGTCACTGCCACACCACATAACACTAGTCCTGTGCTGCTACCACTGGAATTTCAGTAACGTGGACACACATACAGACAGACCAATTAACCTTGGTGGGGGGGAGGAAAGGCAAAAGAGAAAGCACATCACATCAGAAATAATTTGATTTGGCTCTGGACTGAGGACACCAGACACTGAAAAACAGATCAAATCTTCATTTTGCATTTCCTTGCCCTTGTCTATACTACCCACCAACCGTCCAACTCACATTCCCACCCTGCTGCTGAGAAAACACACACTGGTTTTGTGACACAGTTAATTCCTTCAGAGTTCCTCGTATGGTGCTGTTTTTTGGATTTCTAGTGAAAACAGTGCTGATAACAGATGCTTTCGCTATTGCTGAGCAGTGCTTTATATTGTCAGGGCCTTTTGCACTTCTCACACTGCCCCACCAGTGATCAGGCTGGAGCTGCATAAGACCCCAGGAAGAGACACAGCCGGGATCCCAACTGACCCAAGGGATATTTCATACCATACAGCATCATGGTCAGCAATAAAATCTGGGGGGAAAAGAATTAAAAGAAGACATTCAGAGTGATGGCATCCGTTCTTCCAAGTTACATGCAATGAAGCCCTGTATGCCTGGAGATGGAAGAACACCTGCCTGCCCAGTAGGGTTAGGACATTAATTCCTTGCTTACCTGTGCAGCTTTTGCTTTATCTCGTAAGCTGTCTGTACCTCAACCCATGTTTTCTCATTGTTGCCCTTCCATTCTCTCCCAGTCTGGTGAGGGATGCAGCAAGTGAGTGACTGACTGTGTAGGGCTGAGCTGCCAACTGGGGTTTGCTCACAAAAAAAGTCACTACAAATCTCCCCACTTCATGCATTGCTGCAGCTACGTCTGCCAAAAATCAAATAATAAGTAAAAACATATGGCATTGACTCTGCCTGCCCTGGCTAACATACCTTAGCAAAGTAAGTCTAAGAGGGCATTTGATTGCTGTCTACCATGATAGGGGCAGGAAGGCACAAATAGCAGCTAGGAAAAAGCAGCAAATATGCTAAGTGCAATGTCAAACAAGTACGAAGCAGTTGTGATGATGTTAAGGTTGTAAATGAAACAAAGGTCCTCACAACTCCACTGCTCAGCATCAGAAAACACCCNGAGTGACACCGTTAGAAAGATCAGGTATTTCCTTAAAAAAACGTATAATTTATCTCTCATATGTATTCATCTACAAGCCATAGTATTACCTTGATAACTCAAGGAAAAGGACCTTGGATTTAAAAACATGCATCACTACATCTTAAAACACCTTAATGTTAGGATAGGACAAGCTCAGCTGTCTTCAGGAGGGTCCATTTCTCACCACTGACTATGCAGAAGTGCTAGAGAATTAAAGTCAGTTGAGACGAACTCCAGTTGCCAATGCAATGACAGAAAGAAAATCAAATGGATAGACTCAGACACAGTTTTTTCTATCAGAACAGGTCATTAAAAAACCTAGTAAGAAAGAAACAGTTAAGGTGTGAGAGTCTTAGCTCCTAGCTAAACTATTATACTTAGCAACCTGTCTCCAAGTGAACTGCAAACTCAATTTCTTTAAACTTCAGAGAAGTACTAATTCCAAAATTCAAGGGTGAACCACATTAACTAATAGCTCATAAATCATAACAATATTTTCAAAGTTGCTCACTCCTGTAGTCCATAAATCAGAAGATGTCATTTTTATTTTATCCAAATATTCTTCACTAGCATTCTCAAGCCACCCAGGAGTGGAGCTGTGACTCACCCACACTACTGAGCTTGTGGCAGCTTTCACCTGGCTCCTCTTAGGAGGGAGTTGTAACGCTGAATGAGCCAAGGACTCCCCAGGAACATTACACACACGGTGCTACGCCATTCCTATCAACTTTGCAAGTGGGAGTTGAATTATTTTGTCTAGGGGTTTCTTGGTTTGCTTTGAAACATAATGTTCAGACAAAGACTTTCTTGGGCTTTGCAAACAGAGAGGCAATGGGCTGGTAAGATACAGTTTTGGCTTGCCAAATGAAATTATGGTCCTGTTAAAAAAAAAGGCAAGTAACTAATGAGAGCCCAATGACATAATAAAAACATCTTAGTTTCCTTCAGCAGATTAAAGGCAGTTCATTTATGAGCCCTGAAAAATAGCTAAAAAAAAAAAAAAGCATATTTAAAACCTAATTTTGAAGTTCTTCACTCTGATTTTTTTTAATAGAAAAAAAAATCCTTTAGAAAGGATCATAGAGAAAGGCAATATAAATATCAGTGCATGTTCTAAAGAAATAACTGAGCTGTGTTCAAGGCAACGGGGTAGCACTCAAACTAGCACCAACATTTATTGAGTACTCTGCTCATTTATCCCTTCAATATTTAGGCGTTACATTCCCTGTAAGTTGATGTAAACTTTGAAGTTTTGTACAGGATCTTGAAAGAAATACAGAGTGTAACCAGCTGTTGCATATGATTCTCTAGCTAGTGGCTGCCACGTAAATTATTGNCTAAAAATAAACTTGAGAGAAAACACCCTCCACACAAGAGAAACAGAAAGCAGACATTCAGTTTTTAGAATAAACTGGCTACTTCTACAAAAGGAATTCTAAAATAGATGAAAAGGGAGAGAACTGGAAAGCGACCCAGGAAGTCTCATTGATCTGCTGCCAGGAAAGGCTCAGAAAAGCCCAGAGCACAGGGCTCCTCTATGTAGCTCATGCTGGAGCAGTCAGCTTCTGTGTAGGGTTCCTCAAGAGAAGAAGGAATTAGTCTCAAAATGTTCTTTTTATGTTGGGGTCTCTAAATTCTCAAAAGTGCATATTTTAACCTCTGCATCTCAAACCATTTCTAAANTCAGACACAGTTTTTTCTATCAGAACAGGTCATTAAAAAACCTAGTAAGAAAGAAACAGTTAAGGTGTGAGAGTCTTAGCTCCTAGCTAAACTATTATACTTAGCAACCTGTCTCCAAGTGAACTGCAAACTCAATTTCTTTAAACTTCAGAGAAGTACTAATTCCAAAATTCAAGGGTGAACCACATTAACTAATAGCTCATAAATCATAACAATATTTTCAAAGTTGCTCACTCCTGTAGTCCATAAATCAGAAGATGTCATTTTTATTTTATCCAAATATTCTTCACTAGCATTCTCAAGCCACCCAGGAGTGGAGCTGTGACTCACCCACACTACTGAGCTTGTGGCAGCTTTCACCTGGCTCCTCTTAGGAGGGAGTTGTAATGCTGAGTGAGCCAAGGACTCCCCAGGAACATTATACACACAGTGCTATGCCATTCCTATCAACTTTGCAAGTGGGAGTTGAATTATTTTGTCTAGGGGTTTCTTGGTTTGCTTTGAAACATAATGTTCAGACAAAGACTTTCTTGGGCTTTGCAAACAGAGAGGCAATGGGCTGGTAAGATACAGTTTTGGCTTGCCAAATGAAATTATGGTCCTGTTAAAAAAAAAGGCAAGTAACTAATGAGAGCCCAATGACATAATAAAAACATCTTAGTTTCCTTCAGCAGATTAAAGGCAGTTCATTTATGAGCCCTGAAAAATAGCTAAAAAAAAAAAAAAGCATATTTAAAACCTAATTTTGAAGTTCTTCACTCTGATTTTTTTTAATAGAAAAAAAAATCCTTTAGAAAGGATCATAGAGAAAGGCAATATAAATATCAGTGCATGTTCTAAAGAAATAACTGAGCTGTGTTCAAGGCAACGGGGTAGCACTCAAACTAGCACCAACATTTATTGAGTACTCTGCTCATTTATCCCTTCAATATTTAGGCGTTACATTCCCTGTAAGTTGATGTAAACTTTGAAGTTTTGTACAGGATCTTGAAAGAAATACAGAGTGTAACCAGCTGTTGCATATGATTCTCTAGCTAGTGGCTGCCACGTAAATTATTGATAAAAAGCATAAAAGAGAATAGGTTGAGCAATGTAAACTGGAAACACAGAAACTCTTTGAAAACTTACACAAGATAAAAGCATCTGTAGTCTCAACACTTACACCCTGTATTCCAGCACAATGATAAAAACCAGTCTCCACTGGAACAGCTGCAGTCCACTGGAAGAGAGCAAAGCCAACATTTGAATACAACTTGCTCTGTATATGCTCAAGTTGTATGAGAACTTTCACGTCAGCAATAACCCTCTTGTAACATCTAGTCCATTAGATGACCCGTCTGTTGTGAAGGTTTAGAAACTACAAGGCAATAGAACTGCACTAAAAGGCTGTTACCAAGTAGAATGCAAGCCTGCGAGACAACATATTTGAACTTACACAAAAACAAAGTTTCTTTGCCTATATGGGATACACTGGACATACACCTATAAGTAAAAGTTGTAGCTTTTTCTCTTGTGTGCAGACCCTCCCAGGGAATTTCTAAGTGCACAAGGAGTACTGTTTGGCCAGTACCCACGGACAGCCTGTACTCCCACGCCACTACTCAGGCTGACACAGCATCCCTGTCCACACCCATCCTGAGCCACAAGAGGTGCCTTTGTCAAAACACTTCTTGCATTCCAAAAACAGTCAGTGACACAGATACAACACCTGATACTAAATTAAATAAAACTTCAGCTCTGTGAAATCCAGTAAAATCATGTCAGTTGTGTCAAACTCAATGTATTTAGCAAGCTTTAAACTACACACAGAAAAGGACCACCAGAATCTGCTCCTTGCACAAAACACCTTGCCCACAGAAAAATTGCAGAGACATGAGATACCAGATGAGCTCTTCCACGCATGTAGTGACATTAACTTAAAGTGACCAGTCACAACTGCAACATGGAAATATAGAGCGAGTCGGTGTATAAATACACTACTAAAAGAAATAATATTTAATGGGTTGCTGCACTCAAGGCAAATGCTGATGAATGCACTGGAAAAGCAATTTATCAAAACAAAAAAAAATTGCTAACAGAATTGCTCTGGTTTACATATCTAACTTATTTCCTTGCTCTTTAGACTGTTTTTAAACACTCACACTCAACCATCTCTTAAGGGAGAAAAGAGGAATTCAGTCAATATTGTATTTAAAGTCATTCAGGAAAATTAGTAACACTAAGGTCCAAAGTAAATGTCATTTCCACAGCTAACAAATTACATGACTGCAGCATAACCAGTGAAAATGAAAATTATTTTATAATTGATGAGTGGAAATTGTGCTTTTATTAACTGTAATCCATAAACTGCTAGGAGTTTGCAGCTAAAAGTCAGTAGACTTCAGCCAAACTGAATTGTGTGGAGATGAAGTAAATGTCTTCCTAGGTGAGTGCTACCCATACATAGCCTAAACTGCTAAATACTGGAACACAGTCAAAGTCTGACAATCACTGAGCAGCACCAGCCTAGCACCCAACTCTACAGAAACACAAAAAAGTTGGAGAATTCAGAAAGTAAGAACAAAAAGATGTCTAAGGGCTGAAGAAGTGAATTCATAAGGGGAGATCAATAGTTGACTACGTACCAGATTGAATAAAAGACAACATTAAGGTGTCAAAGCAATGTCTTCAAGCAATCAAAAACACCTCACACAAATAATTTGGGTACACACAACCAGTAACTGCTATAGGGAATGGAAAAAGGGTCTGAAGTTAATGGATGTTCTTCAAGAATACAAGCTTGTCCCCCACAATTGCTCCTCATTTTCTCAGTGAGGGCAGACCAAGATGGAGAAGGGAGAGCTTCAAATATCTCAGTACTTGGTGACTCCTCTTCGGAATGGAGAACTTCTGGTGTCTCCGCCTCTATCTCAGACGTGAATTGAAGACAAAACAGGAAAAAGCAGAAGAGGGAGCTAATTTTCTGAAAACAAAATTGTTTATCTGTGGAATAATAAAATGAAGGCTACTAGCCACCTGTGGGAAAGTGCTGAAGACAAGAGGATGCACTCCAAGAATTTCTGGATCATAAACAAGAAGGGTGTCTAGAATTATTCAGACTCAAAAATTTGTTTTGCTTTACAATAGGAAACTACAGAGTACTTTACCCAGAGTTACAATAATTTGCACACCCTAAAAAAAATAAAATTTGTTCTGCTTCTCCTGCGATTCATTTCCATGGTTGATGTAAGAACTGCAGCTGGGAAAAGCTGACTAACAGAAGATAATAAGACAAATGACACTGCACACTCTCAAAGTCAGTAAAAATAACCAAGTAAGTTTTTGTAATTTCTGTATTTACAGACATTTTGTTCAAGCAGAACAGGACACTGGAAAATGCACCATTGCACATACCTGACTGTAATAGTGAGGTATGTGACTATATTCATTAAGATGAGGTTAGGCCTCCTTCTTGTCAGCACTTTTGAAGATTTCTGAATAGCTAAGGGTGCTTGTTTCCCATGAGTTCAAAGCAGTTTATTCATCATTATTAATGTTTCTCCATGTATTTTTTGGATAAAAACATATTTTATAAGTCTATAAAGAAACAATGACCTTCCAGTTTGTGATGTCATTTGCCTGTTTTGGCAGGGTCATTTTGAACTGAACAAAATCAGCTGTTGCTTTCATTTTAGACCTTTCACATCATCTATAGCAATTCTTTCCTTATAACTGATGAGCATAATGTCTGCCACTCCATCACATCAAGTACCCCTTCTGTCTGCTGCTGAACACAAAGGCAAGCAAGATTCTGATTGCTGCAAGCTCAGATTTAAGGACTAGATCTTAGATCTGAATAAACAAGTTTTGCTGAAGATCAATTAAACCAGGAGTTCTGTTAAGTATTCGATATGCAGTCTCAGTTTATCAGTTTCTCCCAGCATTCGCTGCCTTCGATTCCACCTTCTCGGAGTGACAGTAAGAAAGCAGCACCCCTTAGGCTTAGGTGAAAGCCCTAGGTGAACTCAGAAAGCCAAAATTGCAATCTGATGAGACAAGGACGTTCTCACGTTTACACAGGCACATCTCATAGGTAAGGTAAAATATTGCTTTGTAAAGTTCTTTCTAGATTTTTTTAAGCAAATACACTCTCCATATCATAGCCTGTTTCATAAAAATATGAGACTTAAAATCCTCACCTTTGTCATTTACCACCTCTTTGGTTCTTCCCTTAAATAAACCTTGAACCAGTACCCACAGAAACTAAATCTTAACATAAGGGAATCCTCCCAAGACACAACTACCATGAAATTCACTGTAGAAGAAACAAAGTTCTTCCATCCTAAATGCAGGACTGCATCATGAGTTCCACAATCACATCTTCTGCTCTGTGCTTATTAGCTTGTTAATGAGGCTTTAGGGAGCAGTCCATTGTAACATCAGAAAAGGAAATTTTTTTTGGCAGGTAAGTAATTTAGTTAAAACTTTCTCAAGATGGTCACAGAAATAAAACTGGCTGTGAAGTACCAGTGCTCTTATTTTTACATATACAATTATGGCCATTTTGACTGAAGTATATTTATAAAATCTTTCTTGTGTACTATTTCAGAGAGACACTTCACATATTGGCAGTCTCCTGGTGATTGCTGCCAAGTACATTTTAATGTAACCCCCTCTTTTATTTTCATATATAAAGGACCTACTGGAAATGTACATCACTTACCTTTGTGGTTATGGCAATCTAATCCCATCTTAGATTTCCTACATCGACTGACATAGCAAGCATCATGTTGGACATAGTACAAGGGTGGAAGGAGAGGAAAAACTATGCTTGAATTCTATGTGTGGCATGATTCCCTAGACTTACTTGTAATACCAGCTCAACTGCACATGGCAGTTGCTAGTCTACTACATCAAGTGATGCATTTACTACCTTGCCACCCTCACCTTATGACTATGAATTCTCAGTTCAGACCGGATCCCTCAACTTCCTTGGGAGCATCATAAATACACCAAGTGAATAAAAAGAGATTATGACAAATGTCAGCTAGTTATGTGAACTAGGATCCCTTTAGAGAGCTCCTGAGCTCTGGTCACAAAAATCTTGAACCTAAAAAAATAAGTTAAACTAACTTATGCAGATCTGCAGTTATCTGGGTTTCAAAAAGACCAACCAATACCATGCTTTATCTAACAAAAAATCTGAGGGAAAAAAATTGCTGTATTAGATAAGTAAGAAACATCAATTTTGTTAGTCAGTCAGCTGGCCCCCCGTATGTTGATGACCCCCTACAGAAAGTACACAATGGTTTCAAGAAGTGCAATTTTGAGAGCAAACCTTCCTCAAAGAAACGTTACGACCAGATGTTTAAAAGAAATTTTAAATCTTTTTAGACATTAAGAAAAAGTAAGGGTTAAAAAAAAAAAAATCACAATACTCAAGCCAGACAGGAATTTGAGAAACTCTCAAAGCAAAGAGCTCAACACGATTTTTATTCTCATTAGTGTGTGGCCCTGTTTCCTGGACTATCCTAGTATCAGATGGACCCCTTGCGAAAAACAAACAATGCAACTTTAAAGATAAGACAAAGAAGAACACCCATGGAAACTACCTCCAGGATGGTTTATATCTACTATAGCAATACTACTTTTTCAACGTTTAGGTTCAAAAAATGAAGAAAGTTTACATGAGTGTAGTTCACAGGCTTCGCAAATGCCAGCTGACCAGCAAAATGCAATAGTCACAGCACCTGCATTTATTTAGAAAAACTCAGTAAAAAGAGCTCAGAGATGCAACTGAGGATCCAGCCTAGGCATTACTTTCAAAAGCAGATCAAAAAGAAGTGCAGGTGCCTCAAAATCTTGATTAGAACAGGGAAATGACTGAGATAAAGCCCATGACTGCTGTCTGTGCCAGGGGGATTTGTTTCCTTGTCTGGTCCGCCGCCAACTTTCCTCCCCAGTCTAGCTCACTTTGACAGGGGGAGACACAGCCCTGTGACTTGCCCTGCCTCTGCAGGGCTTAGACAGGGCTCCGCTTAAGGACAGGCCTCTGCCTGACCTTCGGCAGACTTGGTCCCGAGCGAGCGACTTCAATGGACAAAAGAGCCGGGGAGTCTTTCCTGGGGTGCTGCAATCTGACTTTATTCCAGGCTCTGAGGCAATCACTCCCCAGAGCCCTCACCACGGTCAGGAGAAACAGGCAGATGTTAAAATGTCTCACCCTATGCCAGACGGAGGGAAGCAAGCCCAGGAAAGCCCTGAACAAGGCTGTGCAGTGGCTTTTAACTGGGGAGGTGATAGGGATGGACCAATGAGGAAGAGGGATAGGAGGGTTGAGGGAAGGATTGACATGGTATATTGATGACTAGGGACAAGGGGAGGAGTCAGGAAGGTCATGTGCACCAATCACCTGTCAAGCATTAGGGAATTCCCCAGGAGGAGTCTAATGATAGACAGTGAAGGTGCTGGAAAGAGGGGGGGGGTTTGGGTGATGGACAGGGAAGGGTCTGGAAGAAGGGGAGGAGTCAGGGAGGAGCTGAAGGGATTACATAAAAGGGGAGTATACATACAACAGAATGAACCAAATATAGGGGTAACAGAACAAACCATTATATGATAATGGGGGAACAAACATAAACACACCACCACATTTCCTCATTTCAGACTACCTGAAGACTGCTCTGAAGAAATGAGGCTTCTCTACATTTCTCATAAAGAGGCAGAATATATTGTTTTTATGTATAATTTCTTTGGCCTCAAACAACAGGCACAAAAGAATACCATTGTTAGTTCTATTGTGCCAAAAACCAGAAAATAGATTCCAGCTAACTTCTTCCATGCAAGGACTGTTTTTTGAGCATGAATTGCATAGGAGGAATTACAAAGCATTCCCCACAATGAAAACTTAATTCAGTCAGGACCAGTAAGGACAACTGATACCAAGGGAAGTTTCATGGTAATGTGTACCATGTGTACCATCTGGTCACATCCTCACACCACACCTCCAACAAGATCATTGTGAGCACTAGTTTTGGGGAAAGACCCCTTGCACACGAGCTGCCATATACTGTGGTCAGCTCCTTGATCTAGTTGCCAACACATGCAGGATTCTGGAGAACAAAGCAGAGTCGACCTATCACCCTGTAAGGATAGACAGAGATAGCACTCATGCCAAAAGGTTTCTTTGAACTTCTGAAATCCATATCAGTAAGCAGCAATACGTGCACAAACTCAAATGCACAGAGCTAAGCAAGCCACAACACTGCTAAAACAAGAGTGTACAAGATAACTGCAACGAGAGTATGGAAGGAATATTCTGTTGTTTGACATACACTCCTAGTATTTTTATGCTCCTTACAGTGTATCTGTGATGCATTCATTGACGAGCAGGATTGTATTATTTGTATATGGTACATTTAAGCAAAAATCAAACATTTTTTTTCACTGTGTGGATAACCTTTCTCAATTAATGAAAAGAGCTGCTATAAAGCATTTATCATCTGATCGGAAACTATTATCATTAAATGCCATGATCAGTGCTGCTAAGCTAATAAAACTTTTCACAGTACACAAAGAGATATCTTCTAAACAATAAAAACAGCTGAAATTTTTGAGACTGTCTTATTTGACAACAAGCACAGAAGTTGGCTGCTTTTTTTCAGAGAGGAATATCATCAAGAGAGGGAACTGGAGGGGGCACAAAAGAGGTTAGCAGCTGGAAAAGAACTGAAATAGTATGGGAAGAAGTGGAGGTAAAGTCACCTAAATGGAAATAACTTTTCCATTTGTTACAGAAATAGCGTAACAGCCTCCATCAATTCATTATTTCATTCATTAAACAGGCAGCCCATTTATTTTATTTCTCATTAGTCAATTAAAGAGTTATCATTTGCAACATGTTTTACAATATATTCTAATTACACTTAAATGGAATAATTTTTAAAAGCATTTTGCAAGACATATTTGGGGTTTATTATTTCTTTTGATTTAAATAATGTAATTTGTCTCTTGGAGTGCTAATGTAACAAACCACAGTGAGATATTCAATCTAGATATATAAACATTTTTACGAAATCTCATTTGAAAATGTATTTTCTCTAAGAGTTTTACAAAAGAAACATCACAATGAAATAACTGTATTTAAATGTGGACACCTCTATTTTAAAAGTTCATTCAACAGCCAATACTGTAGCAAACAACTACTCTTAGCAAACAAAACTATGTTTGCATCCCCCAAAGAGTACACATTCATAGCAATAAAAACCTTTGACTTCATTCTGTGAACTGTGGTGTATTCTCCTGTCATTACAGAAGTCAGACAACTAGAGAAGGAACAGTCCTATAGAGGGCATTAACAGCAGCTTTAACTGCAAAACCAGCTACTGATGTAATTACAAATCTAAATCTTGGCCTGCACAGATTAGCAAAATGTAAAGGGTTTTCAAGAGCATAAACTCATCCTTGTCTTACAGTTGAACAGCTCTTCTGTTTCTCTAGCTAACCCGTTTTCCTGCTTTTAAAACAGAAGGTAAGGGCAAAGGTTGACAAAATTCTGTCAAACTGTGCTTTTATCCATGAATGAGACAATCAAGAAAACAAAAATAGGGCCAATGAGATCCTAACTTTCCAGTCACTCACTTGGTTCCTTTGAAACTGGCTCACAGAATTTAAGAGTTTGTGTGAAAGGGTTGACTGCATCAGTGCACTCGGAAAGTCTCCGATATCATCCTTGCCTTCCTGTGCAACAGGCCATCTGCTGGAAAATGCCAAACCCATAGCCAAAAGCTGTGTGTGGGCTCTAGGAAAAAAATCAAAATGCAGCAAATCCCCAAGATTAATGACTTCACACACACATTCCTTGTGTTGCAGCGCAGAAATGTTTCCTCATCTCCCTCCAAACCACATAGTACTGCCATCACTGCCACCATCACAGTTTCCTTTCTCATTCAGGAAAGAGCAGCACATAGATCTGTCCATGTGATACTCTTGGCTTCATGGCAGGACAAAAATCACCCTAATTACCCTCTCTGACACAGGACCTTTCAAGAATACAGCCCCTGGACCAATGCTTCACCTCAGTAGCTTAGGGAACATATGGAAAGGATGCTGAGATTCAGAAAAAGTTGTTCTGTGCAGGAAGTTTCTCAACACATGACATGTATTTGTTATTCATTTCCCCACCACCTCTCCTTATCTGATGATACAGCTTACAGACTGCATACAGTTTAAGATGTAGTTTGAAGTTGCTGGCAACTGTTCTGTGATAGTTACCAGTCCCCACCGAAAAAAAAAAAGTCATGGCTTAATCCATTTGTATATCTAGAGAGAACACATAACCCAGGTAACTAGATCAACATCTGTTGGAAAGTGAAAAATCACCTGTAATTTCACATGTGTGTGCTCTGAAAAGACAGATGATCACCTGGGATAATTCAAAGGCCTTACAAATCTGAATTAAAACCTGAAGTACACATGCAAAATAAGAAGGGCAATTATTTCACTTGTAAAGGTGCAGAATACTCATACTGCTCAAAGAGAACAAGGGCCAGAAATGCACATGGCATGCTTTAAAATCAAGCCAACAAACCACCAAACCAGTGATCAGTCAGTAGTCACTCAGCAAGGACTATCTTGGCTTGCATTTGCACCCTTGGACAGCAATACCACTTAGAGGCCAGATTTTGTTTTTTTCTACTGGAGTAATACACCAGTGTAAGCACAATTTTACTATATCAGCCTATACCGGTTTAAGCAAAATAATCTATGCAGATAAAAATCCATGCTGTCCATTACCTGATGTCTACATTGTAGGCGTGACACATACACTGTAAGGCTACAGACTAAATGAAAGGATCAACACAAGAGGTTGGAATAAAAAAGAAATTGCTGTGCACATCCCTCAAGGATTTTATTATGACCATTTATTCAATGCTCACTAAGATCTCTAACCACTAGTAGAACATATAGACAGCTGCTGCCTGAAGCAACCTGTCCCTTCTGTCTTTGGCCAATGTGAGAAGCAGAAGTGGTCAGATCCTGACCTTTCCCTGCAGACTTTCCTATGCTTTCTCTACACAGGGTTAGACTGACAGCACTCATCTTTGGCTGTACCTTCACACAACTTGAAGGATTTGTTTCAGGGTAGTGAAGCTCTCATTTGTTCAGTCCATTGGGAACCTCAGCACCTAGCACTAGTGTATCTAGTTAAGCTCTGCATGTTATACTGCTTCTATCAGTTAGTCTATTCACAAGACTAAAACCCAATGTGGTAACTTTGCAGGACCTCTGTTGGTATTACTGTGTTTGGACCTTTTCTATCCTACCTCTTGAGTCCTGACTTACGCTATTTTCAATTTTTTAAAAAAGTATTCTTTAGGCTATTATTTGCACATCAAAAAAAGGCCTTCTCTAGCCTTTGCCGTCTGTGAGGCACCATTTGCAAGTATTGCATCTTCTGGAGTCACAGAGAGAAGAATTTCATTCCTGAGGCAGACAGCACCTTCAATTGTTCATTTCTGCACTAGCCAGATAAAACAATCCACACTTCACAGGAGGGATTGCCTCACTTTGCTTGAGGACAGCAGTGAGGTTATCTCACATCACAGCTGGGGAAGAGACAAAACAAGGAAGGTGCCTTTGCACTAATGCAGACCAGGCACATTCCCACCACCTGCAGAGAGTGCTGAGGACCCCATCTTTCAGCAAGAAGGATAAAAAGAGCTAGGCATAGCAGGTCCTCAAATCCTCCAACAATTCCCAAAGCAACTGTCCATTTAGGTCCTAATCTTACAGCAAAATACTTCTAAAAGCTGAACTCATCTTTCAGATCATTAATTTATCCTTAACAGTACTACTACTGGTCAATCAGACTATTTACAGTATACTTTTCACCCTGAGCCAAGTCCAGTATTTAAGTATGACTAGCATAAAAAAAAAACACCAACAAATATTTCAAAAGGCATTTCAGTGCATGTTAAGACAACTCCTGCCTGTATGTAAAAGCTTCATCAACTTCTAAAAAGATTTAGCATCAACGATTAAAACTGTGAGAATATATCCATTTACAGAAGTCACACAGTTTTAGTTTTTATTAAATTTGCAGTAAGGGAAAAGAAAGGCCAAGAATGGTTCATAGAAACAGGTGAAATGCTGCTAAGGAAAGAAATTACATTGGGATTAATAATTTCAAATATGTGGGCAGCATTTGAAAGCAGAAGGGCAGTATAAAAATAGATCAAACCCTTTTGACAGGCTTTCATTTCTTCACACCATTCCAAGTCACATTGCCCGGTAAGGTGAATCAGAAAAACTTAGTTCTGCACAAACTGTGCAGAAACCTAATCTTTTGCAGAAAGCTACCAAAACATTTATGCACAAATTAAGCTCTAAGTTCAGTAAAAACAATGGCATTTTGCACACACGAAGTTGAACAACTCTTGATTCAAGCCTTGAAAAATAAGAATAACATTTACAGCCCAGAGGATTGGAAACTACTCTGTGTTACTTTAGGTTTGGGGTTCTGTGTGTTTGTTTGCTTTAAGTTAAAAGGCTGATTTTCCAATAACCAGTAACTTCTGCAAAACCTCAAAGACAGCAAGTCAAGAAAATTCCACGAGTTCAAAACACAGGCATGTGTCTCATTCAGATCACATTGGTTCTTGTCGGGAGAACAAATTTCTTTTAAAATGAAACAGTCCTAAGAAATTCCGTAATTCAGTTATAGAGAAGTCTGACTACTCCCTGTCAATGGACTTATGAGTTAAAAAGTTACAAAGGTTACCTTCATTTTTTTTTTCTTATTTAATTGAAGTTTAATTTTTGATTTTTGCATGTCCTCAACCAGCAGCACCCATAATACACTGAACAGCTCAACAAATGCCACGTATTCCTCCTTGTAAACAATTATTTTGGGGTGTGTTTTTGATGGTTCTGACTTGCTTGTCGAAGAAGACAAGGAAACAGACCAGCCCAAACTGTTGTGATACACGATTATCAGATAAAAGTTAATTACTTTCAGGTTTAAAATGTACTCCTCCTCCTCTTCAAGTGCACAAATGTGGATCTGCCTGCTGCTCTTATGGCTGTCAGGAAAAGCACAAACCTGTTCCTTCCTTAAAAAGCAAACGTGCTTCTATGTGATGTCATCGCTGTTCAAGTACTGCGAGGAAGAAGAACTCACATGCCCCATGTAAACAGTTAAACCCTAGATACACTCCTGAAGTTTACCATCCATTTCTATTTAATGTCAAAATTCTAGAGGAAAGTGGTTGTGCTTTTTAACTCTAGTAAAGCAACTATGTCTGCAGCAAGACAAAATTGAAAAAGGAGATTAACAGCTGTGCAAAGAATGACAAAGTGACCTTCTTAGGGAAAGGCTGTGGATGTCAACTGCCGAGACTTTCATAAAGTCTTTGACACCATTTCATAGCATTCTACTGCAGAAACTGGCTTTCCATGGTACAGACGGGTGCACTCTTTGCTGGGTAAAAAACTGGCTGGACAGCTGGACCCAGAGAGTATTGGTGAAAGCAGTCAAATTCAGCTGAAGGTCAGTCACTAGCAGTGTTCCCCGGGGCTCAGTATTGGGCCTAGCCACATTTAACATCTTTATCAATGACCAAGGCAAGCGAATTGAGTGCACCCTAAGCAACTTTGCAGACAACACCAAGTTGGGTGGGAGTGTTGATCTGCTGGAGGGTGGGAAGGCTCTGCAGAGGGATCTGGATAGGCTGGATTAATGGGCCAAGGTCAATTTTATGAGATTCAACAAGGCAAAATGCCAAGTCCTGCACTTGGGTCACAACTCCAAGCAGCACTACAGGCTAAGGGCAGAGCAGCTGGAAAGCTGCTTGGCAGAAAGAGACCTGGGGGTGCTGGTCAACAGCTGGCTGAACAGAAGCCAGCAAGGTGCACAGGCGGCCAAGAAGGCCAGTGGCATCCTGGCTTGTAACAAAAATAGCATGGCCAGCAGGACCGTGAAAGCGATCATCCCTCTTACTCAGCATTGATGAGGCCACACCTTGAATCCCGTGTTGAGTTTTGGGTCCCTCACTACAACAAATAGAGTGAAGTGCTGGAGTGTGTCCAGAGAAAGACAATGGAGTTGGTGAAGGGTCTGGAACAACTCTGATGAGAAACAGTTGAGGGAGCTGGCAGGTGTTTAGCCTGGAGAAAAGGAGAGGAGACCTTCTTGCTCTCTGCAAATACCCGAAAGGAGGTTCTAATGAGGTGGGGGTCAGTCTCTTCTCCCAGGTAACAAGTAACAGGACGAAAGGAAATAGGCTCAAGTTGCATTAGAGATGGTTTAGATGAGATATCAGGATTTTTTTTTCACGATAAGGGTTGTAAAGCACTGAAATTGACTGCCCGGGGAAGCGGTGGAGTCATCCCTGAAAGTGTTAAGAAAACATGTGGATATGTCACCCGAGGATGTGGTTTAGTAGTGAACATGGTGGTGGTACCTGTGTTGGACTTTTTCATCTTAAAGGTCTTTTCCCACCTTAATGATTCTATCAGTCTATGAATGTTTCCTACCATAACAAGCTCACTTCACGTGGCAGTGATGGGTGTCCTGTGAAAACCACGAAACTAGAGGGACTGTAGTTTGAATGCAGAAATCACAGAGGCAATCTTAAGACAAAGCACTTCTTACCATCTTCCACAGAAATTGTACCAGTATTTTGAACCCTAAGCACAACATAGATTCAAAGTTTTGTGTCCACAATAGTTGCTAGGTACTGAATGCAGTATCCCTGTATGTCTAACCAGGAATGCATGTGAATAAAGGAAAAAGACAGTTCATATTAGTATTTTTAAAGATGAAACAATTTCCTGACTAACTATAGTCTCATTCTGTCCATCATGGCAGCAACTTGGACTAAACCACATTCTTGACCCAGGGTCTCCAAACACTTCAAAAGGGTTACATGTGTCTGCACCCCATTGGACAGAAATGGAGACAAGACAGATGACAGGGACCCATCCTATGGTATCTCCTTGAAGCATCAGGACCCTCCTCAGCTTGAACGATTTCTCCACTTCGACTCTCTGGTAGAACAAGACCCTACAAGACTTGCCTATGAATAAAAGAAGTCTATGATACTTGCACACACTTAATTATATTTCTGCAGGCTACAAAAGTCTTGCTCTACTCATTTTAATAAACTCTACCACATAGTTATGCCTAAAGAGAAATTCCCTGTTAGGGAAAAAACAACCTATTCATCCAACTTCAGTAGCAAATGCAAATAGCTAATTAACCTTATCTCCATTACTTTGCAATACACCTGGCACAGAAGCATGAATTTTTTTGCCTTGTCCAAATCTTCTCACATACATACAGAGCCTACGATCAACAGGCTCAGAAGCACATCTGACTAGCAAAGACTGAGCATGTGTGTGCAGCTATAGGCTCTGCACACCTCTGGATATCATTTCATCATCACTTCTGTTGGGAAGAGACAAACTGTCAGACACACGAAGAAAATTGTATTTAACTACCTGGTTACAAATAAAGCTGTATTTGTTTATTTAGGAGAAATAAAAACAAATCAGCCAAACCCTGTTCATGCACATATTATGAATCCAAGGCAAAGAAATCTATTATTTCACCCACCAGTTTTTTCCCCCTAAGAGACGTGTGCCCAAAATACGTACTTCAGCATTTCACCTTTTCATAATCTGTTTTAAATACAATTCTTTTTCCTCAGCCAGAATTGGTAAAGGTAAAGGAAATCAAATTGGACAAAAGGTCACATTACAGTGAAATTGAAATATTTATCGGAACTAATTCTGCCAAGGAAGATAATCACAAAGGTAATGTCTCTTTTGATCCTTAATTGACCTGTATGTTTTTAATTAGGAAGTGGGAGAATTAACCTAGAGCTAATTAGCGTTTTCACTTTACAAACCTGGAAGTGCATAATTTTATTCACGTAAGTATTCCTTAGTGAAGTTATGCATGAACAAATACGTTTGTAGCCCCAGGGACTAGGTCTTGAATAACTTAACCTTTTAAAAACTTTTAAGTGGCTACTTTAGAAATCTTTCCTATATACAATCCACTTTGTATTTTAGGCTTTAGATGTGAAATTTTTCTGAACACCAAAGAATATTTCCTTTTGTTTCAGATAAACAGCAACAGTTATTTTTGTGTTAAGGAAGTAATGGTAGCTTTAAAGAATGAACATATTAAATATATGCCTTTATTCATCTTGGTCTGTGAAACTGCAGTCCCTAGCTTAATGACATCAAAGTGTAGAGGCTTGTAGCAGTGCATTTTCACTTCAGCACTGAATTAATTTTAATGTGTAACACAGTCAGTTTCAAGGGAAGAAACTTTTTGAGACCTGTGTCATGCAGGTCCCTGCATGCTACAACTCACTTACTATTGGAAAAGCTTTCTGAAATGTGTAAAAGGGGAGCCTGTGCTCCCCAATGCTCTTCCCATGCCCACATTGCTACTCAAGTCTCTTCATTACATTCAATGGTTTGTGCCCATTTCCTCAAACTCTACAGACCTGCGTCTGCAAAGTGCCACAGATGACTCCAAATACCAATTATATAAGGCTCAAAATTGTAATCATGACTTCCACGCAAATGCTTTCCCAGCTGGCCATTGTACCACCAGACAAGGACTTGCTTTACATCCAGACTCCAACAGAAAAGAACTCCTTCAGCTTACTTTCCCAAGGCAATGTTTAGACTTGCTTATCTGTGGATAAACATGTCTGCCAGACCCTCTCTAACAAGTTTTGAGTCTATTGGCCAATTATAATCAAATCTGACACAGGCTTGGAGGCCTAAGAGATATTCACTCTGACAAGCAGCAGAAAAGCAGGCAACTGGGATGAGAATATAGCCCCTGTGAGTGACCCTGTGGAAAGAAAGGTTTGGAGCAGCAACATACCTCTTGGCCAGTGGGGACCCCAGCCTTGAGATGCAACAGGTAAGGAAAGAGGTTTTTTTGGGCTTTGCATCTTATCACAATCCTGTAACAGTCTGTGTATGAGAGCAATTTAAATGTATTGCCTGTATACCAGAGACACACAGATACATGCACCTCTCTGCGTGCACTGTGCAAGAACTCACATTCTGGCTGGGTGCACAGTGTGGCATGAACTGATCATAAAGAATAATTGATCACATAGGAATCTTTTTTACAGGTTGATGAGGTGTTGACACTTTAAGCAGAGAAAAGTAAACTCAGTAATGTAATGTATGAAAAAACTGGTATAATGTAATAAAACACTACAGTATTTTAGTTACCTCAAAATCATTTCCTCACTACAAAAAAAGTGCAGCCCTTACAGATGCTGCAATAGATAAATCTTTCCTCCTTTAATGCACTCAAAAGGACAAGGTTGTTGATGTATGGCATAATAAATCATAGATATCACTGGAATGTTACAATTTGTAGACATTTTCAAAACCTTATCCTATAATCCTTGTTACATTTTTGCTACCTCAAGCAAATACAAAACAGCAAGAAAGGTCTCACGAGAAGCAAGCCCCATCTGAAATGTATGCTAGTGAAAAAACTGGTTTGACACATGTGAACTTTAGACCAAATTGCAGGGTTTTCAAAGCAGTTTCCTCCAAGTTTTGACTATCAGTGGCAAGATTCTCTGCTTGGGAGAATTTAAAAATAGGTCATGTCTTCTGAAAAGGAACAAAAATACAAATGGTAATAAATCTATTGTATATTTTACAGTTTGTTTTACAGGGCACCACCAATAGATCTAATTAATTTGTTTCTGTTCTATATTTGTAGTATGCACAGCACAATTATCATTTTGGCACATACGAGTCAAGTACTGATATATCTATAAATCCTTACCAACTTCTTAAGTTAAAGTAATGACAACCAAGAAAATCATGTTGCTTTATATGCTATTCTATCCTTGCAACTATACTAAGGTCAGTAGAAAATGCCTGTCACAAGTTTTTAGAGACTTTTTTGGCTTAGCCCATATTTTATCTGAAAGCTGTAAACTACTTACAATGACTGTTGTCAGCAACAGCATAGACTGGACCCAGAGACATCCCTTCACTCTCCCCAGCCCACTGCATCAAGTATCACATTCATAAGACAAAGCAAGGCAGCTCCTTCCCCACAGGATTTACAGTCTGGGCAAGTGCTTTGTCCTCAGCATCAAGAAATCAGTGGTTAAGAAACAGAACAGCTCATAAACATTCTTCTAAAAAAAAAAGTTAATCTTATTTCTTGGGAGTAGTAACACATCATTTCCCACCTGAGCTTCAGACTTCCTCTCATTGTTTCCTTACACCTGAGAACAGATATTGCATCTTACTTATGGAAGCTCTTGTTTTCTAGGAAACAATACACAGAGAAGAATGACAGAAACAGGCAAGAAAGATTAGACGCTGGGAACAGCCTTCGGGAATCTGTCGGTTTTCATCATTACCAACCAAAACTCTTTTAAAGAGAGTTTCAAGACCAGAGGGCTTGATGCTTGCAAGAGAATGCTCAGGCCTGGCTGCAGCAAAAACCCCAGCATATGCATCACTTTAATTACACAAGTGCACCAATTAAAACAGACCCCCTCACACCCTTAAAATTAAGCATGTACTTCAGTGCTAACTTGAAGCCAAAGCATTCAGTATACTGACCCACAGGGAGGACTCCTATAGGTCAAGGGTACACAAACATAGATAGGTACCAATACAACTACCCCAAAGGCCTGAAAGTTTTTTCCCTGATTGCATAAGTGTCAATCAAGGGCAGCTCAGCTGAAGCAGAGCAGGGCAGTAGGTTCTGGGAAGACAGTCAAGGCCCTTAGGTTGTATTTACTGTGATGGATTCCTTATTTTGAAATAACTGCAGAACTGTTTCATAACAATGCATAACAATGCAGAATTTTAACACATGAACCAGGGAATCCTTTTACAAGCACATTATGAATTCATCATATCCCTCCAATAGTAAAATGCTGTTTTCATTTTTGGTTGATTTTAAAAGTCTCTTAAAGAAATCCACTCTTTGCACGTGCAGCCCTTGCCAGTAAAAGAAAGCAGAAATAAGTGATACTGTAAGCCACACTAGGCATCAGACAGAGAGAAATTTGTCCTCTGTAGGCCATCACATGGCATTCATTCTGTCAAATGTACACTGCCTCCACGAGTTATTCCCAGGGAATGTAGCTTTTAACATCTTAACTTTAACACGCCTGTCATTCAAAATGATCCATTCTCAGAAAATAACTACGTCTGTACTCATTTCCCTTCTCTTAAAGGAAAAGTTAAGTGAAGAAGAAGAAAGCATTTTGGCCTGAAAAGGAGACAACAGAGAAAACACTGCAAGTTTATAAAAGCATGAATGGAACAGACAGGAATAGGGACCAATTCTGCACTAACTCTATGCAAGACATAAGTACCATCAAACAAGGGTTCAGAATAAAACGGTGTGGGGTTTGACACAGTGTAAAGTTGAAGTTATGAAATTCCTTGCCACAGCACATCGCTAGATGTTTACACGGGGTCAAGGGGCACTCAGAGCAATTCTTGGAAAGTAAAAATCGGTGAGTGCTCTAAAGACATCAGCTCTCCCTTAGGAAGCATCCAAACTTGCAAATCGTTGCATGCTGAGAGAGCCTTCTGGAGAATTATCCTTACACTCCTTATTTTTACTGCCCCTCAGGCACCATTTTTTGCACTGTCACACCCAGGACGCTAGACAGACCTCTGGTTTTATCCACAAGAGACTCCTAAACAGTGACACTTTGTGTAAGTCACATTCATCAAGTTCTTAAATCAAGTGGTCAAATGCTACATTTCTGAACAACATCACCAAAGACATCGACTGCTTAATCAGACTGGTAAATCGGAGTTCACATCAGTCCATCACAAGCGACAAAGTCTGTCAGTTAACAATACTGTACTGCTGTGCGAGAGATTCCCGCTAACCAAAGATTCACAGAGCGCTCCATCATCCTCAGTTTGACACATAGGCATTTTGATTTAAAAGTTCATTTCGGGAGCACTGCAGATTAATCTCCGGCTTCTGGCGTGCACGTAACGAGAGCGCATGAAGGCGCAGCATATGACCTAAGAGAAAAGGTCCGACAATCTGGACTCTCCCAGGCTCCCGTCTGGGGCCACTAACACACTTCGCCACAACTGCTCGCCCCACGGTAAATTCGGGACAGCCCCGAAGCGAGCGCTCCGTGCCACGCACGGGACGGGGAAAGAGCCGGCCCGAGCACCCGGCCGGGGCCGGCAGAGCCCCAGCTTTGGGCTGGAAGGCACCGCTGAGCTTTCGAGGCGCTGCCCCCGCTGAGGAGGGCACGCAGCCGGGGCCACCGAGGCTCCCAGGACCGGCACTCCTCGGACCCCTCTGCGCCCCGGGCAGCCCCGGCCGCGCAGGTGCCC
>WEIV01020565.1:57285-170303 GCA_013390005.1 Calyptomena viridis
TAGCCGCCGCCGCTGCCTCCTCCCGCCCCCCGGCGGCAGCCGGCGCGGAGCTGCTGCCTCCCCCACCGCTGCCGCCCGAGGGGACCGCAGGTCACTCACGGAGGGCTGCAGAGCCCCAGGGACGAGGCTTCACGGGCTGGTTAACTTCGTCCATTAATCACCAGCCAAGTAACCAGCCGCTGCATCCTCCCACACGCGCGGCCAAGCCCCCCGCACTTGGCTGGCGGGACAGGGAGATTTAAGAGAAGCGAGGCAATTTACTGCCAGGATTAAATTAACAGTTGAGATAAAACGGATAGCGTGGGAACAGATGATTGAAAAATGAATCGCCGATACATTACAGAGTAATAAATTATTGCTGATGTTATAAACACTAAGTGTAGGCAGCACTACAACCCCTGCTGTTGAAACTCCTGCTGCAAGTGGTCCTACATCTCATAGGCAGTCCAGTACCATCCCATGTTACCTTACAGCTCAGGATTTTCAACTTCAGTATTATTTTATTACTGATTCTCTCTTTTCTATGATTGATTAAAAGAAATAATGAATCAGCAGTTCAGGTTATCATATTAAATGTTTATGACCACAATTTAGTTCATTATAACACTTTGTAATTAGAAAAAATGTGACTTAAAATGGGAACATTCAAGGTTTGACTATATTAGCATTTTAGTGTGCATCAGGAGGGCACTTTGAAGCAGTCATGGAGCAACCTCAGTGCACAGGCTGCAAGCAGTAAGCCAGAAAATGTATGCCAGGAGTGCACCTAATGCACCTTGAGGCCAGCAGGCATCCCATGCACAGGGTGAGGCTGCAGCCAGTAAAAATGCCTTGGCCCCAGCACAAGGTCCTCAGGACCAGTTGTTTCACATGGCAAATTTACTGGGCTGCGCTCAGTGGTGATTCAGACACACATTACCCTAACCTACATAATTTCTGTTTCTCACACTCAAGAGGAGTTAGTATACTCCCTTACTTTCCAAGGAGATTGGTATATTAGTGCTACATTCACAAACACAGAAGTTAGTCTATCCCCCTTTGACTCAGAATATTTAATTTGCAGAATATTGCTCCAATATTTTTGGGCAGATACACGGAGGAAAGGGCAAACTATCTCCAAAGTAGAGCATGTCTCTGTTTTTAGGCCCAAACCTATACTTTCCCTGCTGCTGTAGGCATGGGGGTTTTTTTCTCTTTATACATATCTCAGTCAATAGTAGAGACAGACGAGCAGGCGTGTAGGGGAGAAGACCTATTACTAGCCAAAGCAAATTTGGAAATGCTGAAAAAACTAGGAGAAAGCTTGTTCTAGCAAGATTTCTGCACTGCTGTTTTGTGAAATCTGTGTATTCAAGTTGTCCTTGAACACTTCTTGCTCCACACTTTTCTTGGCCTGTATCCTAGCCACAGTTCATTATAACACAGGTATACAGTCTATTGTGAGCCCAAGGTTTCCCTCTCAGCAGAGATACTTCACTTTTCAATTGGTTTCCCTTTTCTGTTTGCCTCCTACAGACAAACAAGAGAAGACCAAGACAAATAGAAGTACAGGCTCTTCTAGAAAACAACTGAATAATTACTGCTGCTGCACTGGCAAGAGAAACGTAGAAAAACATAGCACCCAAAGAGAAAAGAAAAACACACCCTCAGGAAGTAATAAAGTGAGGGATGAAAAGGAAGAGAAGACATAAAAAACAAATAGAAAGGGAACAAAAGGAAGGTGTAACTGAATTCAAAGTACCATAAAGCAAAACAGTTGGCAGTGCGAAAGAAGCCTTACAGACACCTTCACTTCACACTGCCAGAGACTGAGAAGCCTAGTTTCCTTGGAGTCATCGAAATAATTAACTATTTACTGAGTATATGAGAATCAAGGATTTGTGCTGTTTGTGCAGCCCAAAAGGGGAAAGTTGTTTACCAATTTCCTTGAAAACATAGAAAATCTTAAAAAATGCATGCCCTTCTGAGCTGTGATGAATCAGCAGCAACAGAAAATAAATATGCAGTCCTGGACTGAGCTCTAATGAAGGCAATCACAATTTCTCACTTCTCTCCACAAGCTGCAGTTAATCTCTTCAAACTGGATCACTTCAACCACCATTCTTTAACTGATTGTTATATCAGACCTGATTATAACAACACTTGAATGAAAATGCTCAAAATATTGCACTCCTAGTGACAATACTGAAAAGGAGATGAAGCATTGCCCAATAAGACACTATTTGAGACTGCTCAGTAATTGTCTAAATCTTCTATCATTGCTAAGGTAAACAGATGAAACCACAAAAACGTTTGAGCCTCCTGGCAGAGCTTTTGGCATGCTTTCACCTTCCTGACCTCAAAGTGTTGAGCACTGCACTACTCCTCTGCAATTTCTTCTCATACTACTTGTTGCTAGAGGAGAATCCCCCCAAGCTCTAAACACATTCAAATAAACTATCCGGTGGAAAAACAAATATTGTGTGATCTCTTCACCTTTTGTCTATGTTTAGAAAAGACAACATAATCATTTCCATTTTAGAAGCAAATGCTGTCTCTCGCTTTCCAAAACAGTAGTATTCTCCAAGTCTTGAGAAGAGCTTGGTGGCTTTGTGCTTTATGTGTTGCTCTTCTTTGGTAAACAACTTCAACTCTGCTTGTCATTCAGTGGCCCTACGTATTTCACAAAGGAAAAAACACACACATGCAACCAATTTATTCCCATTTTCCTAACTGTTGATCAGATGTTATGATTTTCCTACTGCACCAAAGCTGGAGGTTTCAGTAATGCAGAAAAAAAATGTTATGATCATGCCAGATTAAATAGAGCTTGTTCTGTACTGTACAGGCAGGATAAGACAATATTTCACAGCAATCTTGCAGTTCTATAATACAATTACATCTCATCCTCAAAACTTAAGACCAAACTTCATTTGTCTTTGTTTACTCACAGATTACAACTGATGGTTCTCTACCATCTGTTTGCTGGAAAATAATGTCCATGGTGCCATTCTGTGATTTTCAAATAAACCCTTAAGCTGTGATAAACAGAATATCAAAAAGCTCCAGCAGCCAGCTAAAAAATTACTTAGGAAAGACATGATTACTACATACACTATGTCAAAAATGCTTTTCTTCATCAGATATACAGATCACCTACCCAATGTCTCTTTTAGTATGCCTATAAAAAACCCCAAACATGTAAAACACTCTCTAATGGCCAAGAATTGATTCAAATGTTGTCCACAGACTTAGGTTATACTGATTTATATGCAGCACAGACAGATTTTGTATTTGCTGTGCAAATTCTAGAAGCTTAGGATCAAATTCACTTCTAGTTACCTCACTCTGCCATAGGTTATATAAGTACATGTATGTGTTAAAGTATGTATTACTCTGAGAGTAAAACACTGACAGCCCATCTCAATAAAAGGAGAGGAACAAGAAGAAAGGGTACATGTTTCCCATGTGAAATGGTAATTGCAAGAGGGACAGAGAATTGGAAAGAACATAAAAGGCACTATATTTGAACAAAATTATTCAAGACAGCCGTTCCCAAACTGAGATCCAGGGACGAACTCCCTCCTGGGGAGAGCAGCTGGCTGCCTGCCTCAGCATCTTTCACCAGCAAGAGGAGCCAGCAGTCAGCCATAACATCCTCTGCAAGTTTCGATGTGTTCGAGTCCTCCTATGAATTTCTGGCATTCACAATCTTTATTGATTTAAATGGAGCTTGAAAGCCATCAGAACTGAACACTAGGCATCTTTACTAAGGAAGAAAGTTTACAGTGCAAAAATCTTTATAGGAAATTTAAAAGAATAAAAACAAATAAGTGTCTCTAGGACAACAGCACTAGGGAAGAATACTCTCCGATTAAAAATAAATCCGTTGCCTGTAATGTTTTTAACTTCAGTTAAACTACTCAGTCTTAAACTGCAGACAAAACATCCTGGATTCATGGTACATCCCAAAGCATCCACATACACCTTACTGATAGCAGCAGTGCACCCAAGTCCAGTAAACAGAATTGCACAAAGAGCTGTTTGCTTGCCTAAGGCTTCCAAGGATTGAGAATTCAGACTGCAGTTTTTTGTGGTTTTTTGTTATTGTTTCTCCAACTTTTAGCAGTATTTTATAGCTTCTGCCCTTTGAACCACTAGCTATTTTTACAATATGGATTAATCTTTTTTCCAGTTTAAAGAAACAGCTGAGGTAGCAAACTTTAACAATTTCATATTCTAAAATTTAATTAGTTTAATGCAATGTTATTTGTTCAGGAGTGTTGGTCCTTTAGTCAAGTTTCAGTATAATCCCAACTTAATCCCCAATGGTTTTTTCCTTTTACATCTCATACTTCTCTGAAACATTTTTAAATGTTTTGAGGTACTACCCACTTACTGTGTGCCCTGTTTTATACTCAGTATTTTCTTTGATCACTTCTCTGAAACTTAATCCAACAGGTGTTATTTTAATTAAAAGTAAGTCTGTCATCGTTCTTTTACAATATTCATTTCACTATTCTGGAATATATTTCATGCATTTTATTCCTCTTCAAATTCCTTGGTTTAGGACTCACATAATAAATATGACTTCTATATTTACTGTTTGTCATGTCTATATAGGGTATGTGTGTGTATATATATATATATAGTGTCTTATTCTACCTATACTGTAATGTTGTTTTGTATTAATGGGATTTCCTCTTGGATTTAAACCCTTGAAAAGAGATGGACTTTCTGGAGAGCATAAAATGACCAATTTAATGCAATAAAAACAGCAGTTCTCCCTGAATGCAGCTGTGTTGTCACAGGGGATAAAATTTGACCTTTCACACAATGACAGCAAAAGATTTTGGTATTCCTTAAGACATCAAAACAAGGATAGGGGCTCAATATTGAAGCAGCCATAAAAAGTTCTTGTAACAAAACTGTTTAAGCTCTTTTGCTTTTATCCAGCAAACTGTATGACTACCACACGGAGAGGAGCCCTGGTGAAGTCAGCAGAGCTTGCATAGGAAAAGGTACGTTTCCTTATTGAGATCTTCCTTTGGTCATGTTTTGCCTTTTCTAAGTGCTTTAGACTTCATCCAAAAAATGAGAGTAAGAAAACAGTGGATTTCTACACCAGAGATCCAAGGCAAAGAAGTCCCATGCTGTGAGCCTGTTTCATTCTCCCAATGGGAAGGAATAGGGTCTCACTTTATTTTAAATTAGGGCCCTTTTATTTGCAGGTACCCATTTTGCCAGCCACTGGCTCAGCCATACAGTGCATTTCTCCTGTACCCAAAGTGGAACGTGAAACCACAAAAGGCGTTCGTAATCTCATAAAAGGATCCTTTGCATTTGCTCACTGTTGCATGGTGTGGAAAGCAATGAGAAACAATCCATGGAAAACAAAAGAAAGCTGACATGTAGAGCATTACATGTCGGGGATAAAACACCACCATGTGCCAGGGAATTGTCATCACACTGGAGTTACATCAGACTCTAACCATGTCCAGCACTATTTCACTAGCTCTCCCCATACACATCACTGTTGCATAGTGATCCGTCAGTCAAACAACTCTAAAAATAACAGCCAAATACCCTTGCAGTTATGGAACTCCTTCCTTCCATGCTTTCAAGATGTACCATGTCACATAATTCATTGGACTGCTGCTCTTTTGCAATGCAGAGATCGTTTCCAGCAGTTTAGTATCCTGGATTTCTCCTGATGAGGGTCCAAGGAGTGTCTTTTGATGAGTTAATGACAGAGCACTGCATCAGGTGAACGTCAACGGATACAATGTCCAGAAAACAAAAATGTCTATTTGGCTTCAGCTAACTATGAAAAATTGAAATTTCTTGGCAAGAAGATATTTAAAACAGTTTATGTATCTGGGAGTCACCCACCAAATCCCCTCCATACCCTCAGCTTTGCCAAGCCTTCACACTAGTCAGTTTTAAAATATTCATCATTGTATATTCTCCCCTACACAGGCTGGCTATGGGACTGGCTGCATACTGAAGCTTTGAGAAGCTAGTCATTTGGCCAAATGTTGCTATTACAGTTTCTCCTCTAAAATAAAGAAGAATATCCTAATAAAAGCACTTAAATCTTCGTAATGCTATCAGGAGGAAAGAGAAAACTTTAAACCCAATTTTCAGTCATAAAAAATGGTAACCAAACAGCCCAGAGGTAAATACTATTAAAGAAGCAAACAAAAAAATAATCACCACTTACTGTAATTGTATATTGGAAATTACATGTAAGAGATACAAATAAACAAAAAATCATTTGTGAAAGGACCCTTTGCACTCCGACTGAAGCTCTCAAACAGAGGTTAGAGAACCTTTCTTTCCTTCCATGGTCCATTCAATCCAGATAATCCTTATGTTTCAAGAGGAACCAGAGAAAAGTTCCCTGTCCTACTGTAGGGTGACAGATAAGGTCACAAAAGGAGAGATAAGCTCTTCATGGAAGACCCCAGCACCTGGGGACACATTCCCAGAACCTGATAAGCCTCAGTGTAAAAATAGAGGGACTGAAGGATGGGGTAAGATGAAAATCTCACAGCCTTTCTTCCCAAGACAGCTGGAAGGCATGAAGACAGACATGGTCCTTGGGCCTCTGTCTCCTTCCTTTGTCTGTCCCAAAGCCATACTGTAACACCCGAAAAAGGTTTGTTTATTTGCCTGTCACTCAAATTTGTCTAAAAGAAAAACAGATGTAAAAGAGGTTTGAACCTCAAGAAAAATTGGGGAGAAGTTCCTTCCATATTCGCCTAGGTAGCTGGCAAATCCCTCCACATGAAGCATCTTGGGGTGAGCAATCATTAACTAACATTACTTTCTTTCCTTTTTATATTTAATACTATGCTTTGCTCTGGTGTGGGGGTGTTACTTAAGTTTTGTTTTACATTGTGTTTCACTGTCTAGTTTTTTTTACAGTTAGGTTTGTTGTGCGGTTAAAGTTATTTTGCTGTTAAATTCTGAGGTTTGGGTATTTTGCTCTAGTGTGGATATTTTCTGCTAGTAAAATACTTTTAATTGCCCTGCTCTAGTATAGGTTTTGTTATTAAGTTGCTTGGTGCCTGTTTGTGTAACCTACTAGTAGATAACCTTCATAATGATGGTATATTTTTGTAGTTAAAATGTTATCAAAGACATATCAAATCCTCTGAAATTGTCACGATTTGGTATTAATAAACTTGTTATTTTGTGAACTAATCAGAATTAGTCTGTGATATTATGGTGCTGGTAGTTCTTTGACAGTGAAATAACTGACGGTGGGGGCTCTTTGAGGGGCCTCACTCACTTTCTTGCTATTGCAGTGAAGTCCTGGAAAAACTTCCTGTCCAAATTCAGCAAATCTGTTAGTGAAAGGTCTTGATTAAGGAAATCTCTAGCAGACTGGTTTGAACATAAGTTTTGTGGGGTGGGACACTGAATACCTGCTATTTATTGAAGTCCCTGAAAGCCTTCCCATCTAAAATCAGCAAACCTGTTAGAGAAAGGTCTCAATTAAGCAGATATCTCACAGACTGGTTTAGACATCTCTCTGGGGGTGGAACACTGAATAGCCCAAAAATTATATATTAACATCCACAGGATAGAAATTCTCTTTTTTCTGTTCACCTTCATGTGATACCTATCCTGACTTCACAGGAGAGAGATCTTGATCTTCCCACTAGTACCTTTTATCCCAACCACTTTCCTAGACTGAATCGCAGCTGAGGTGCAGAGACCTCCAGGTCTTTACGTCTTTTTGAAAGGCCACTGGAGCTGGAACCATGCATCCAACCATATTGTTAGGGCACTGCTTGGGTTTAGGGTGTTTTATTGACAGACTTTAGCGGGTAAACTAAAATAGCTTTTTTTTTTGCCAAAAGCCATGCCAAAGAAAGTCTTCAAATTCAGGATCATAGAGTAATTGAATACTAGAAGATACATTATAGTTGTAGGCATAGATAAGAAATGGGAGAAGCACCAGTGAAATTATCCAACCTCCCTAAGAAGCAAGAAGACACTACATGAAAAGTGGATTACAGTTATTTTCCTGCTGTGTTCTGAGATCCAGGCCAAAAAAATAGCAGGATATTTGTCAGGTGGAAAATAAAGTGGGATATTTTAAATCCCAGTGTAGTACTTAGTTATAAAGCCACTTATAATGAGAAACTCTTATTTCATAAAAAGTACATGATGAAACTGAAAATGGTCTCCTTATACTGCTGAGGTGTCAATAGTAAAAGTCTCTCAGAGCCCTAAATACGTCTTAGCAGATTAAAATTGCTGCACATAAATGTTGGCAGTCACTAGTAATAAATGCTTGCACTTAAGTGTTTTTCAGCAGATTGGCAAGACACAGACATCTCCAAAACCATGCTCTGAGAGCATGCACAGCTCATTGTATCATTGCATGTCATGATGCTGTACTGGAGGCAGAACAGAGCAAGAGGGGAGAAGCTGCCATTCTAGGAACTATTCTTCCAGCAACAGATAATTTTCTTGCGTGCTGGTCGGTGTATTGCCTTCATCCTCTGTTCTCCTTCACTCTTATCAAACTATTCTACGTTCAGCAGCTTTCTCCAGGCTCTGAAGACCGTACACTCTTGCATGGTAAATAGTGATTTAGTAGCTGCCACATGGACTTTGGGTAAAACAAGATATACCGGGGAAACATGTTTCTTCTCTCTTTTCCTGCTACCAATATGGTGGCATTGGCTAAATCTGATGTTTATTCCATCTTGTTTAGGCAGATAAAAAGTTTATGAAGGCTTGGTTAAAAAACTGATAAACACACCCAGGCTGCTTGCAAGCATTTAGGCAGCATCCTGCATTCACAGGTGCATACTACAGACAGGGAACCACTGCTAGTGAAATATAAGCTTTTCTGCATCAGAGTTATAGAAATCCCCTTCAAGCCTTCTCATAATACTGTTATTGTAATAATAATAAAACTCAGCAGCACATGAGGCACAGTCCCCTTTTTCACCATTCGCCACAAAGAGAATATATATGAGATCTCTTTATTTTACTTGGAGTTTCCAAAGTGAAAGACTAATTATACTGTAGGGCATCAGCTCCTGCCACTTCTGGAAAGTGTTTTACAGTATGGAAATTCAGCCTACAAATCCCTTCCTGCTCAGCGCTTTTCAGCCCATAAGCTCTCGTGGTGGAGTGGTCCTAGTAAGGTTTAAGTAACGGATGGGAAGTTGTGGGCAGTGTCTGAGCCCCACTGAAGCCACATTTGGGGGATTCAAGTGGATGTGAAGCAGTACAAAGGGCTCCACAACTATTCCTCAGTGGACACAGTTCCATGGAGTGCCAAAAGCACTGATCACAAGAGGTAAAGCTCAGCTGATGCAAATATTGAAAATAAGAAAAGTTGTCCTGTTGACTTCGTTATGTCCTTCACTACCTCCCACAGACTTCCACTTTACTGCTGAAAACAGCCTTCCTAAAACTTACTTTTATCCCACAGGAATATCTAACTAGAGGAAAAGAATTTTTTTTATTCTGCCTGGGAATCAGTGGATCCAGTTTTCGTTTATATAAAACACCCACGCCTTTTTTCAGAGATATGTTTGGGAAAAAGGTTTTTATCTGTTTGTTCAGTATTTACCCTTTGAAGTTTTACAGAATGCAGATACATGTGGTCATAAATCCAGAGATGGCAGATACATAATAGGGATTAACTTTATTTTTTGAACAGGGGAGAGAAATATCAAACCATTATTAAAAAGGGAAAAGACCCCACCCTATAACCATAGGAGCCATTGGACTAGAAGTTGAAGAATTCTGCTGTTATTAAAGCACCAGCATTTCTCCTACATTTATAAGTATCATGACTTAGGAACATTGCTACTCCTTTGAGATGCTGCTTAAAAGGTAGTGACACATTACAGAGAAAGCCTTTAAAAATATGGCCATATTTATCCAAAACATGTTTGGCATATTTCCCTCTACAGGGAAAAGCTGCACACACTTTGCAAATTGAAACTCTTTTTGTGAACAGTTTTAAAGAAAGAAAAAATTAATTCTTTAACATCTTAGCCATAAAATTTCAAGTGGTTATTATTGCATCTCCCCTCTGGATGTAGTCAATAATGGGTAAATGCTGGACCACTGTAAACCTTTCATTAGAGCGCCTCACATTCTTTCTGGGTGAGGTGCTACACCATTGGAGGATTTGGGTTCTTTCCTCTCTCTTTGCAATTGTTATTTTCTGAAAAACAGGTTTTCACTGGACATTTGCCTTTGAACATATTATTTAACCAGGTTTCTGTCAAACACCTGGAAAATCACTCTCCTTGAAAAAATTTATGAGGGAAAAGCAATTACCCTTTAAGTCATGTTTCAAAATCACTTCACAAGAATCCTTTGGAAGTAAACCTCAGCTTTCTGTTCTCCTTAACACCCAGTGTCATCCAACAGGCATATAAACTATTCCTGATTCTACTCTTTTAAGATCTAGTAAAAAAGTACAGATAATGTACAGATAATTTTTTATTTGCAATCTATGGGTATTAGTAACTTAAATCTCTAAATACACCAGGACAGAGTTATTTTCAAGTATTTCTATTCCTTACCAGCATTTAAATTTATACAGCTATTAGACCCAAGGAGATCTTAAATTTTTCTGTACACCAAAACAAAGAGCAAATATGAATCAAAGGCCTTGAGATTCCAGATGAAAATGTAAATTAAAATGTTCATGTGAGAAAAAAAAAGACTTCATGGCAAGTAAATAATAAAAAAAAGCACTAGCAAGAACCAATCCAAAAATACATGTCTAACAGTCTATACTCATCTGAAAAAAAAGACCAGCCACCAGAGACTGCAGTTGCATTAGGTGGAAAGCAAGGATGGAAGAGTTGCATGAAAGATTGCACAAACACGGATGCTCTGGTGTGGTTAACTTCATTTTGCTCAGGGAAGCAACATGCAAAGGCTATGTCTACAATGCAAAACACCATCTTCGGGGTATTTTGAAATAGGGATCAAAGTTCAGTTTGACCAAAAATACACGAACAAGGACTCAAAACCTACTCCAGCTCCATATCCCAACTCCCAGCTGAGGGAACTGGCTGATGTTGTTGACAAACCACCCTCCATCATATTTGAAAATGACACAACACAAGGAAGACATGCCATCCAGGGATGGCATCAAATTGCATTGGAGCACAAATTGCTTTTTATTACTCTTCAGTTATGCTCTTATCCCATCCTTCCCCCACCACAATGAAGAATGTCAAACTGCAAGGCTATAATGTCAGGGAACAGCAAAAGGGGATGCTCAGGGCAGGAGGGAACTGAAGGCAACCGCAGCACAAGCCATACACTTGCTCATCAGGACCCCATCCTCCCACAGTACCTGAACACAATGAGTAGAACTGGTCCTTTGATGGCCCTAAGTACGGCAAGGTGTGAGCCAGGTCTGGGGTTCCAAACAGGAGCAGCAGGAGACAGGGCTGGAGAAAAGCGTTGGAGAAAGTTGTGCTCGAATAGAAGAAAGAGGTATTGAGACCTGACCTTCAATGGAGCCCTTGGTTATCCAGGTAGGATGTGTGAGTGGGAAAGCCCATGTAAGGCTTCTTGGGCAATTAAGGCTCGTTAACAAGCTCAATCATAGGTAACAGGTGGGGAGCTCGTAATATTACTGCAAGGCTGGAGCTTATTGTCTGATTTATTATTTTTCACAGGAAAAGTGTATGCCATAAATGCAAACACCAAACTCTCAAGGTCCCAGTCACAAGCTATCTTCCTTGACTTGCCCTGGTTGAACAAAGCTGAGGACACACTTCACAGGTGGCTTCTACAACTATAACTGGAACATAAACAAGTTAATACAAGACACTGTTGACTTCCTCTCTCTTTCTTTTCAAGAAAATGTCTTGCCTTAAACTGTTTTGAAAGTCACTGAAATTAAGAACAACAGACACTTTATACTGGAATGGTGAAGGGAACAGGCTGTGCTGGGTAGCCTGGCATAATTATGCTTGGGTGTCACAAGAGATGCAACAGAAATTCAAAATACAAAATTCAAGTTACAGTAGGTGCAAAACTCAGGGCTAGTTTCTCTGGTTTATCAAATATCTGCAAGGAATGAAAAATAAAATTAAACTGAAAGCTATGATTTGCTCAAGGTCAAATATTTTTGAATGCATTTTACCGCTCTCTAGGATTTTAATTCCTTGTTAAATCATGAGAAAACAATGAGATAACCCTTGGGATCAGTTTGCTAAGCAAAAGCCTGTCATATTGCCAATTAGCACATATATAAAGGCTCCGATCCATGAAATACTACTGTTCATAATCTTCAAATATCCTAATGAAATTCTCTTTTTGCAGACATGAGCCTCATCAGAGTTATACTGATCCCATCAAAGACAAAGCTGTTCCACAAATATACACTCCATTTACCAACACTGCAACATTTACCAGAAAGAAAGTACTGCTGAGGACTATGAAAGTGGACTCTCATTTCACAGTTCCCAGTAGTGATAATGTAATGTTTTAGATTTGTTCTTTGGACCAGATACTCACCATTTATAAGATGTTTCTATTGTCTCCTGGATGAAAAGAATCTCTTACAAATTATGATGTTTTGTCTGTGCTACTACAGCATCCATGTAAGCTCCCCTGAAGCATTTCCCATAGTCTCCAAAGTGAGACAACACCAGAGTGAAATGGGCTCATGAAATGGGGCAGTGAGGTTTTAAATTCCGTCCAAAACAGGGAACAGATTGTTGTCAGCCATAGGTCAGATAATAAATGATGTTTTTTTAAATGTACTTTCTGAGCCAGGGTCACTCTAATATGGAAAGCATGCATGTCAGATGGGGACATAAACAATTCACATGCTCTTAAGAAATGTATCACTCGTCTCCCTGGTGAAAAATAACATATGGATGCACCCACAGCTTACTTCCACCTCTCTTTGTAACAGATACTTTGGAATATAAAAAACCCTCATGTTCTTCCAAGTAGCATAGATGGAACAAGCAGTGTAAGCAGATGCTGTGGATGGGGGGACAAGAAATCTTAATAACCAGAATCCCAGATGATTCTGATGGCCACAGGTCAGAAACAGGAAAATAGGCAGGAAAATAGGTAACAGCCTTTCAATTAAATAAATGTCTACGTCCCATTTACCTGTGTGGATGAAGCCCATACACAGAGAAGGTTTGGAGCAGAACAGTTGTTAAAGAAATCCACCTACAATGAAAATGGTGATGAAACACTTATAAAATAGCTTCTCCGGTAATTTAGTGGTTATATAGTGAGAGAAGTTTTTTGGGGGTGCTGTTTAATCGTTATAAAAATGGACATTTTGGAAAAGTCTAGATTAGAGACATTTTAAACTCCTAAATTATATCCAGAAAGAGGAATACCCAGGCTATGAAAAGAAAGCAATGTTATACTGTGAAAAAATGAGGACTCTGTGTAGCCCATACAGGCTGAAATTCCTTCATGCTGGTAGGCCATGCAAAGTCTTTTTCCTGTGTATGCACAAAGTGCTCTTCTCTGTGAGATGTGTGATGTTGGATTTTCTGAGCATATTTTATCAGGAGCATAATGCAAGAAAAAATACTTCTATTTAGGGGAGAGTCCCTCATGTGGGATTAAGTTTTAGGCAATTTTGGAAAGCTTTTACTCTTTTGAGGAGGGATTTGGGTGCGTATTTCAATATAAGTTACTTAAAGAAAAAGTCCCAAATATGTTTCCCTCAAGCAATCAAGGGAGGTGCATAAAACTCACACATCTTGGTCTAAGGAAAGGACTTCAGCTTTTCTGATACAAATAAAAAAGGTCTTCAGTACAAAAGATGGAGACAATACCTACCACCTACCTATCTCATGGGAATTTTCATGCTCCCTGATATAAAGCCTGCACTTTTGTCCAGTGGACAATATGCACACATACACACTGCCCTGTGCTGTTTATGCAGCATATTGACAGTATATTAAGATGCTTAATTTCTGGAGCCTTTCAAGTTTTGTTATCTTCATTTGTTAGGATTTGCACATTCCAGCAAATTACCTACCACCTCATCAGTAGGTTTTGTCGTGCTGGATTGTGCTTATGGGATTTAGAAAATTTAAGTCTTCTGAGTGAAATTTTGCTTGTGCCAAAGCAACTTTTATTGCATAGGATTGTTCTCACAGCCCTTAAGAACAAGTTTGTACTGAAGCCTTAAAACAAAAGCACCTGAGTAATCCTAAAAATCATTGAGTATGAATTCATGCAAAATATTTCTCATCATAATCATTTTTCAGCCAAAGACCACGTATTAGTCCCCCATGCCCAAGGCAGCTGACAGGGCGGCTCACCCGTTTCCCCCAGCCCAGGAAGCACTTTCCACCACACCCAGGGTTCCTTACAGGTCAAAGCTTTTTATTTCAATTACAAACCTTGGGCAAAATGTCAAACAAAACACTTATTTGCTTAGTTTGGGCTACCACCCTGCCTCTGAAACTCCTTCCTTTCAGTTCCTCTGCTTTGGGGATTATTGTAGGACGTTGCCTGAAACTTCAATGGAGAGCACCTGGACATGTTTTGGACAGGTTTTATGGCTGTACAGGGCTGTCTGGACAGAGGTCTCTCCAGCCTGTTTGAAGACACACTTTTTTTGTGGTGAGAAAACTCTGTTTGGTGCAGAATACACCTTTTTCTATGGACTCGACTCTCATGGCTTTCAGAGCTTTGACTGGTTGATTGCAGAAGTATTCTTTTCCACACATCAGATATCCTGATGCCCCTCAAACCCTCACACCTCTCCCAGAGACATCAAACCTGACACTATACAAGCCGGACTAAGAGCCAAAATCTGTTCCTACATCCCCATCTGAGAAATCTTTTATGGCAGACTTTTTTACAGATTTGGAAGCAAGAACAGGGTGTGGATCAGTTGCCCAGATTAGCTACCCACATTTTCCTTTCTTGTAATTTTGTAGTCCATCATTGTTTGTGAAATATTCCCATTTTATTCTCTGCTTGTAGTCAGCATCAATAATTCCAGTGTGCCCAAGTGCTTTATTTGACTTACAGGGCTTTTCTTAGGGACCAATGGCTAAGGAAACCAATTGATAAGTAATATGTAAAACATCAGACCGTGAAGTTTGTATTTTGCCATAAAATTAAGCAGAACAGATTAAAAAACGTATCTAGCACTGGTAGTGTTTTATTTTGTCCTTTTCTGGGGAAAAAAAATAGAACTGTTTTAATATTTGGTCCCCCTGGAGCCCTTTGGCTTTTCCCCTCCTCTTCCAGATAAGGAAATCAATCTAAATAAATAGTTGGCTTAAGTTAAAGGCAATGTCTTCAAGGAAGGCCAGGAGCTTTGCTTTTCCAGTCAAGCTAATGGGATGCTCTCGCCAGCTCTAGCTGTGCCTGCTGCATAGCCTGGCCCAAGCACCTCCCTTACTGTGCTTCCATTTCCCCTCCCACCCAGCTATCTTCTTTGTTCAGGTATAATGTCATTGAGTAAAGGACTCTCTGCATGTGTTACCACAGGACTTGGACAAAAAGAGCTCTTGTCTTTCATATAGAAACATGCTAACAAATAAAAAATATATTGCAGGAATTTTAATTCAGTATCATTTGGAAGTTTGTCTCACCATAACATCAGCATCAGATGCATTGCTCTTATCTTCTTTGAGTCTGTTTAAGAGGAACACAAAACCATCAAGGGACAGATTACTGTACTAACTCTGTAATATAGCAAGGCATTTCAAACACCACTCCCTCTCCCCCAAAAATTGCAATATTTTAGGTGCATGAAATAATTTTTCATAAGATAAAAGAAGATTTTACTTGGACTGTGTGACAGGACAATACCAGGATTATCAGCATTTGGCTCACAAATGACAAATGCACAGTGTCTGGATATTTTTGGAGGGAGGAAGGGGGCAGGGGGAGGGAGTGGGTGGAGAGGTGAATTAGATTTTTATGAACCATGAATATGAGCATTGAAAAAAAGAACCTTTTTAGTTCTGTGATTTCCATGAGTTTCCTTTTTATTCTGAAAGCTGCTGGTGCAGTTTATTCATTCCCCGAGATTGTTTATTCCTGCTAAAAAGAGCACACCCAACCCAGTGCAGAAATACGTACAGATAAGCAGTTTTCAACACAGAAGTGTGAAGAGTTACTTCTAGAGGACCACAAAAGGACAACACAAAAAGATATTTCATATGCACTAATCTGAAACATGTATAATTTTTGGAAAGATCCTCACTATGACTGAAAAAAACGAGGGACTCAACAATATTAAAAATACTGAAAAATTCTGATGTAGACCAAGCAGTATTTTTTTGTACAAAAAACCCAGATCTTCGATCAGAACATCAGCTATATGTGGCAAATACAAAATCTGGGGCTATTAATATGCTTAATAATGTTTCTTGAAGCCAAGGCCTTCAGATAAATATACTTTGAGAAAATCTGACCGTGCGGCAACTTCAACTTAGCAGCATCCTTTTATATTGTTACAGGATGTAGTTTACAAAGTCACTGGTGTCTTTACAGTTTGACAACAGCTGAGGCAAGTTTAGCCCAGCAAAGTCCAGACCTACTGGTCTCAGAAGAAAAACCCTCCTTGATTTTAAACCAGCTGGATGATGCCATTGGACCAGAAACACCAAGTGAAGAATGTCAACCTAGTATGCCTGATCTGCCAAGCTGGTAGTCTTACCAGAAAATATGAAGTGTTGAATCTTGAGTTGTCACCTGTGCATCATTCTTCCCCTCCTGTTCCAGAAGCTGTCCATATTATGGGAAAAAACTTATTTCTTGGTTTGTTCATAGTCGTGTAGGCGAGGAGTCTGAACATTTCCCATGAAGTCAGCAACTTGTCAGGAAGCAAAGAATAATTTGACAGATTTGGAAATCCAGTGGGGATTGTGTCAGGAGACCTCAGTACATGCTGATGAGGTCTTTTGCTGGTATCTAGCCCTTAGTAATTTATTCCCTTGTTTCATCTTCCACAGTGGAATAATATAGAGGAAACTTGAAAGAGAGAGAGAGAGAAAATGTTCACACAGTCTCTTGTAAGTAATCAAAGGTACATAATTATCCTTTGACTAAGACAAATCCCTCTAAGAATACTTAGACAACAGCAAGAAAATGTCTTTACCCTTGAGTGTGCAAAATGCCAAAAATTAGTCTCAGTGTATGCCAAAACCAGTGCACATTGCATGGGGTGACCTGCTTGCAGTCATACCTGGTACATACTCCACATGGTATAGACCACAAACCGGGCTGTGAAAGTCTTGTATCATACTGCTTTGTCTGCTCCACTTTATGGGATTGAAATAAATTCAATTACTAACGCGTAATGTTACTATATGGCCTTCAAAGCAATTCAAAGCACCCTTTACAGCATATCTTATGTCTTAAGGCAAGAAGTAACCCACTCCTAGTACAAAATTCAACACCCAAATATCTCCTCCTGCTTTTCCATGTGTAATGAAATTGCTAGCTGCACTTTACAGTCATTTACAATATTTACTCCCCGATTTGTCCCTCATGCCTCCTAACCCAGGTTTGTTCAACTTGCTCTTGAGAGACTTGAAGTTATCTGAAACAAAAACTCTGACCTACTTTAATAAACAGAGTGGGAATCACCGGCAGAAACTTATAAAAGCCCTAATAGTTGCTATATATATATCCAACCATCTAATGAAGTATGTACCAGGCATTCAGATCCCTTAATACTGGCTTTCCATATGAAAAATCATGACCAATACATATCTTATACAATGACCACTGTTCCTAAATATAATTAATACATCTAAAAGTCAAAGAAATCTTATCTTCTAAGCAGTTTCCTTTTGGTCGTCAAGTTATTAACCTCTTTAGCTGTGAATGAAATTCAAAGGTACCATTCACATATGAAGGCTCTAATTTCACATCTGTGGAACACGGAGAATTTCTGAAAGGCAGAAAAGTATTAAGCGCAGATGTTCTTCCATTCATTATCCTCAAGACAGTGCATATAATATATTAGCAAGATATATTAGATAATATATAATATATCTTGCCAACTGTTGATCTACAAGAGAAACCTACAGATAATTTAGTGAGGATTGGTAACAGGATTGTCTATAGTCAATTTGTGATACTAACATCTGCTTGAAGAATTGCTAATAAACACTGGTATACAAAGCTAAGGGTTAATTCATGGCTGCATCTGCAAAATGCAGGGATGGACTAATGAGAAAGATCTTTTCTTCTCACCATGGTTACACCCATAAAGGTATTTGTGCCACAATATGATACAGGGACAGATGTCTACAAATGGAACTAGATAACTAGAGACACAGTGAAGGAATTTGGAAAAGGCCCATAGGGCAATAAGCCCTCTATCAAGTATGCTACAATCAGTACCTCACCACAGAGTGAGAGATTTCAGGGTGTCAGGAGGCAGGGCTGAAGTGAAAGCAGCTGACACAACAGAACAAGGAAACTCAGAGGACGGAGTGGTCTCATCCCACCCATAATTCTTTACTTAAAAGGTACTCACCTTAGGTAGGATTCCTCTCATTCAATACTCAAAGATGGATCAGAGAGGAAAGGAAGAAGGTCTAGCCCTAGATACGCATTGAAGGACTCACCCATGCAACTTGTGCAAGGCCTGGTTGCTGTGACTACACAAATGATGTGGGATAATGAGATGAGAACCCAAGAATTTTCACAGATCTCATCTGTGCCAATGATTAAGGAATTATTATTTTTATTTTGCTCAGAGACAAATTTAACCAAAAACAAAACATAGAGATTATAGCACGGACTCTAGGATGGTTTTCAGAGATGGAACATTCTAATCTTGGATTCATTTCAGTATGAGAACAAACATCCTCTTGCTTGTTGAATAATCTGACTAGGATGCTATTATGAAAATGATGACCTTTTCCTCTTCCTCTAGCTATGTTTTAAAAGTCAATGACAGCTGTGACTTCATTTTGTGAGGAACCTAATCCTTTCAGTATGTATCAGGCATTTTATGAGAATGCCTAAAACTGGGCAAAACCACTAGTGGAGCTTTTTTTTGTTTGTATTTTTGGTGAGTTTTCTTTGGGTTTTGTTTTTGTGGTTTTTGTTGTTGGGTTTTTTTGTTTTGGGGTTTTTTTTTTGTTTGGAGTGGGGTTTTTTTGTTGGTTGGGTTTTTTTGTTTGTTTGTGGAATTTTTTTTATATTTTTTTTCTGAGGGATTCACTATTTATGGGAGTAGGTACAACCACTGTTAGCAAAGCATGCCAGCTGGGTTCCGACTTGCATACCCCTTTGAAATGGCTTGCACAGCCAACTGTTATGTTCCATTTTGGGTATGAGATCATTTTGGGTACACTATGAGATCAACTGTCCCTGAGGACATCTGGGGGAAAAAGCACTGTATAAAGCCCTTGATGTGTCTCACGTCCATGTTAACAGCTGGGTTGCTTGCTCCTGTGAAGATTAGGGTGAAATGTTTAGAGGTACAACCATAGGCACTTGGAGAATGCAACACTACGCAGGAAAGCTCCTAGAGATGGCAGGTACCTCCAGAGTCAAGTTGCAGCTTAACCAGCTTTTTCAGAGCAGTTTTGAATGAAGGTTCTTAAGCTGTTTAGTGGCCTATGTGGCTGCACTTCTTGCCGGTAGCAGTAGTAGACAGATGGTTTTTTGTGGATTATTATTTTTTAAAAAAAGGAAAATATGTCATGCCAGTTTTCACAGAAGTTCTTTCCAAGCTTCTGAAGTGTACAGCAGTTGGCACCCCCACAAGCATTACCACCTGTAATTTCTTTCTCATTGTGCCAACAGTGGGATTGAAAACCCAGACTACAGTCTCGAAGCCCCTCATCAAATGAAGGGACCTCATCCATTAGCTTGGAACATCCTTGGTACATAAAAGAGAAGCTGTGTAATGTACTTTAGCAGTACATCAGACAAAGTCTGCCCACTGTAAAACAGCGTGTAAATGGAGAAACCAGACTAATACTGACAATAGCTATGACTATGCCCGGAGAGGATAGTCCTGAATTGAACTTAGGCAGGAAAGAATAACCATGACAGTGTGGTTACATATGAACAAATGTTTTTCCCATCATTCTTAAGGTGGGGGAGGCCAGTTCTTTATCACATCCCCTTCAGAATTTGTTACATCTGTTTTTGGCTTTATTAAAGTCATGATAGCTTTGTGGCCAGAAATCCAGCTACATAGCGGTGGCTATTGAGTCACCAATGCATGGTTGTAGCAAGGAATTCTGTATCTTGGGAGATGCATCTGCTACTCATTCCTAGGCAGTCATCTGATGCTGCTAGATTATATAATGTATTTGAATCTGGCAGGAATGAACAAGAATCCTGTAACAAAAGTAGAAACCTGTTTCACATACTAGATCAAAACAGGCAAGAATGATGGAAAGAAACTTTCAAAACTGAACTTCACACATTCCAGTTGCAAAGCTTGGCAGACTGTCAAGAGACTGAGTGGAGACTCTGGTCTGGGAAAAGGGAGTACCCTGTCACAGCAAACTCCACAACATCACAGCTGATAGTCAATGGCACAGACCCCTAATTGAAATAAGGCTCTGAGTGATGCATTAAAATGATGGTTTCTGAGACGAGATTCCAAATGTCAGCTTCTTTCTGACTGCTTCTTTCACTTATCTGAGTGCACACTGGCTCTTCAGCAGCAATACACAACTTTTGGGACTGACAGTTAAACAGTCAGCAAAAGATGATATGCTGTGATTTATGAACCATTATATTCCACACTGCAGATCCCAAGCATGCAAGGATGGGTAAGCATTATAGATATTCCAGAGGCAGGGAAACCAGTGACAAACAGGAGGATCCTCTGACCTGCTTCTTGGTTGTGCATTGTCCCACAGCTTTATGGGAAAGCTAATTTTTTGGGCAAGCTACTCTAGAGGGGTGGTTTGCCCGAAGATGTGAAAAGTAAATCCTTACCAATGAAAAAAGTAGTTGATGCTGCATTTACTCATCTCCCATCACTTTAGGGTATCATGTAACATGAATATTTGACTGCAATCTCCTTATTTTCCATCAGTCTCTTCCAGAACAGATGCACAAGTGATGCTTCAGTCTGCAAACTGAATAAGACAGTGGCCTCCTACACATTTTACCTTCACTCCTAACTTCTTGGATATCTATATATGTATGTATTTATCTGTATGATAAATATGCATGTTCACAAATTTCATATATTCTTCATCTGTGTTCATGACATGCATTGATAATTGCGGAATTATTTGTTTGTGCAACAGAAAGCATCTAAAATGTAATGGATATACCTTGACATTTTGTTCCAACAGAAAGGAACCATATTGAGTAAGTCCAGGACAATATCTTTGTCCAGGACAGTATCTTTGATACTGGTCTTTGCACAAGCACTGGACCTTTTTAGTGAATTATCCCATATTTAGCAATAGCAATAATTTGAAATCACTGAGCTCTGTAATATAGTTGTTCTATTTATTATTCTGATGTAGAATTGGATTCAACCACTGATCTTACCAGCACCTCTGTGTTCTGTATATGGTAAGAGAGGGGCTGAAAGAGTCTGACCACACATCTGCTGTTTTTTTCCACCAGAGCTCCAGCTTCTCAGCACCATTTGAGGGGAGGACTCTTAGCTTACAGGATAACTGTACTGTTGGCCTCTTGCTATGTCTTCTTTGCAAAAAAAAAAAAATAAAGAGGGGGGGGGAATAAAAATCCTTACAAAGTACACATAGTGGTGAAAAAGAGATTCCAAATACTGAGGAGCTTGTTGCTGCAGCTGACCCCTTGCCTATTGAAAGGTAAAGCTCAGCACAGCTCAGAAAGGAAATCTGACTCCAAGTTGTTATAACCATGAACCATTTCTTTCTATGGAGCTGTGCAACAGACTGGAACTCAGGCAGTAAAAAAGTGCTTGCATTGCCACCCACCAGGTGTCTAGAAGGTGGTCTGCTACACTCACATTCACTGAATTAATAAGACAGCTATACCTAGAAAACTCAGATAGTGTTGTCTGACTTCTGCATATGAACAACCAATTTTCAGCACAACACCTTATGGATTTTATAACCAAATCATAATTCAATGATCAATCCACCTGAAAAGTCTATATCGAATCAAGTACAAATCAGGATATTTAATTAGCAGAATTAAAAACATAAAATCAAATGAATAATCAGTGGTGCAAAGAGAAACACAGACAGTGTATATGACTTTAGTGACTAATACGTTGCTGTTATTTTCAACTCAGAAGACCAAATATGTACTATTTTACCCCTCTGTAGCATATGAGAAAATTCAGATTCTATGCACTTCAATTTTCACTTGTTTCATATGAAACTGTCCACCTGCATTTCTCACATAATGGTAAAAGGTAAGGCTAAGCTATTCAGCTTACTGTCACTTCCTGAGCTGCAGGCTCATCTCAAACTATGTCCCAACTAGGGACAACTAAGATAATGAAGTATCTGAGAAGTGATGGATTGATCCTCAACTGTTCAAAGAAAAAATTTATTTTTCTTATTGCACTTGTGAAAAACAAATGTGAAAAACAGATTTTAAGCTACTTAAAAGTTGCTAAACTAACTTCTTTTAAACTTAATTAAAGCAAATTATGAATGGCATCTTACTTGGACATTTTTATCAGGACATCCACTGGGAATTAGGTTCTGTGTTCAGAATGTAAGGCCCTAAATATTTGGGCATTAATGGAAGGATTGATACATCTTTAATGATGACCGTGCAAAGGTAGTAAAACCTAACACCACAATATTACCTCTTCATAGCAAAAATATACAGAAATAAACAAATAGAACATTCTGAGAAATTGTACAGAAACTCTGTTAAAGAATTCAAAGGATAATAAAAATGCCTTTGACCCATTAAATGTACTCTACTGACTATATGAGCCAGTGCCAAAAAGTAACAAAGCTTTTACAAAGAGAAAGAAAGAAAAGAAAAAGGTCCAAGAACTTGGTAGTGTATGTTCTCACTGAATAATTAAATGAATGTGCTGGGTGTAACCCAGGAAAAAGCATATGGGCCGTTTTGTCTTCCAGAAACCCGGATGCACACACATATATACATACATATTATGATTGAGATAGATATATATATACACACACAAGCACACTTGATATGGGCACAAGAATCCATATGTAGTTTGCCAGGAATATGATACAATCAACTAACATTCTTCCCATATCTATTAAAAAATGTAATTCTTTTGACTTTCTCTAAAATTTAAAACTTTAGAGTACATTCTAATGTTACTTTAACAAAACTGAATCACCTGTAAAAAATCTGTTCCCTTTTCTCCTTTATTTTACCTCCAGCACTTGAACAAGTTTCTGCCCAGATGCAAAGAAGTGTCTCACAAACCCAAAATGCAAATTTCTTCTGGGCACTGAAAAGTCCTGCGACATCAATTTTTTTCCAGTTCTGCAAATGACAGATACTTAGAAACAAGTATTTCTTATTTTATTTCAGAACTGATTTATGGCTAAAAATATTACATGTATTAATCTCTGTATCAACATGTATTTCTCTATTTCTTGTGCAGGAAATATATAAGGCAAAATCCTAATCCCAGAACCAACGATAAAAATGGCACCTACTTCTTCCCCAAAAGTAAACTTTTTACTCCAGACTCTGTTCTGTAACTAAACCTAGGTCTACCTCTTTCTAAACGGCAACACTTTGGGTTTAAATACTATACATATGTCTAGTTGCAGTAATTAACACTTGGCACCTGGTGCTTTTATTTGCTCTGGTATCTCTTTATGTGGCCAGAAGAGACAGGACAAAGCTTGAGTATTAAATGATTATAGGAAAACAATAAAAACAATATGAATCCAAATTATACTTACTTTCAAGCTTTCTAGTTTGTCTTCTCTGCTTCACATCTTCCCTGTAAAGATTGTTTATCTTTTATTAAAATTTCACATGCTCTACTAAATGACAATAACATTCTACAATGCATCAAACTCTTTGCCACATATGAATTGCAGTCCATTCTGTTTAACCTCTTGGAGGGTGACAAGGGGCTCTTCTGTCATGTTACTCTCAAATCATCTGTGTTTTAAGGATCCAAAAGACATAAAGCACCTCCTGGAGTCACTCTTGGATCCTTTTAGTATCAGAATTATAAAATAAATCAGTATCATGAAATGAGGGGTTTGAGTAATTCTGTGCAGGTGAAGGGGAAATTGATGACTTGCTTGGAAAAATCCGAAGACAAAAGAAACACACATGAAGATTTTCACTTTGCTAGTTAAACAACCACAAAAGGTTGAGAAGTCAGACTGGGATTACTCTAGTGACTGTATACACTCCTCTCTTTGTACAGAAATGGTAATTTAATCTATTTACAATGACTTCTACTGTGACCTTTGGAAGGCGTCACAATAAACTCAGAATGGATCTATGAAAAACATGTTTGAAAAATTCGTATCTAACCACACGACAAAAAGTTTGGCTTCCTGTTTGAAACAGATGGAAGAGATTTCACATAAAGCCCATGTAGTTTCATTTTCTTGTGTTCAAACCCAAAACAGCTGAGGTCTAAGTGACTTTGAATCACTAAATAGTCATTTTTTCCCTTTACCTAATTTCATTTTTCCCTTGCTGTTGAATTTATGCATCTTTCAGCTGCTAAGCTAATATGTGGCATATTACCTTTGTGGCGTTTTCAATGAACATTGCTATGTAGGACTGGAGTCAGGTTAAAACAAGATGTATGCACACATGGAGGCAAGAGTAAGCATCTCCCCTAGGCTTATACAGCTTTGGCCAATTGAAACAATATTTTTCTGAAGAGTTTGAGATACTATGAATGGCACAAGCATAAGATTTCTGATTCAGTCTCTTATACATCCGTTTTTATTTATTGGAAATGTGTAAGCAATGAAAATACAAAGTAATTGACAGGGAAAAAATTGTATAATATGGATTAGCAGCACAGATACTGTCTTATCAGCCAAAACAAGAATAAGAATAAAGACATGAGTAAGAATTTCATAGATAACATTTGGCAGCTGGCATAAATCACAGGTGGGATGAATGAAATGCACCTGGAATTATTCCAGCTTGGCTCTTCTGCTTTAGCAATAACTGAAGAGCTCATAATGTTGATCCTTCCTAGAATATCATCAATAATATACGTAGCTCAACCTACTAAGCTAATCTAGCTCACACTATCCTGTTAAGTCATTTGCCAAGCTACTCAGTCATTAACTGCTCTTGTGTTTCGTCATTTATTTAACTTCCACATTTTGTAATATTTTCATTCGCACCTAAAATCATAGAAGGCTATTAATGAAATGGAAGGTGGTTTGATATGGTATTTTCAGCTACATTTCCTGGAAAGTGTGCAAAATTATGTATGAATCCAGTTAAGTCCTTGCTTTCTACCAAGAAGAGAATTTCTTGCACATGGATGCACAAAAGTTTGCCTAAAACTGTGACATAAAAGTCATCCTACTTTGTCTTCTTGATAGGATCACAGGATAATTCAGTTTAGCTGGGGAGGTATCTAGACTAATCTCCTGCTCCAAATGGGGTCACACCAAGTTGCTCAGGGCTTTATTCAAATGGGACGCAAAAACCTTAAAGAATGGAGACTATGCAACCACTCTGGGCAACACAATATCCCAATAACATCAAAGTTCTTTTAATACAATGCAATAAATTTCATGGGCAAACCCATAAGTCACACCCTTTTCAAGACATACATCCTCTTAGTATATTTTCTCAAAAGCAAGAGAATTAAAAAGAACTGAAAAACATTCCCATCTCGGGTCTTCTGTTTTTCACACGTTTAATTTTTTATTAATTGTCCTCTATACAAACTAAGTCTCTTCTTATTTATGATCCAAAATACACATTTTTGAAAATGAGTAATTTCAGGTTTTTTTCAAATCCAAGGTACTTCTCTCATCAGTCAAATGTGAACTTATCTGAAACCCCTGGGATTGCATGTTCCAGACGTACCTCTATTTGTCCACTATGTGTATAATAGCAATAATAATAGCACCAAGCTTGCTGTTCTTCCTGTTGCCCACTGTAAATGAATACAATTGCTCAGCTGACATTTCCAGTCATCTTGAAAGCAAAGCTCAGCTAGACCATTTAATCAACCATGACTGTTCAGATGTTACCAAAAAAGATCACATACTAATTTCAACTCTTTCTGCTACAAGAGACTTAGTCATCTATAGCAGCTTTATATAGCACTTTTATTTTTTTCTGTGTGCCTGTGATAGTCTTTTCAGTTTGTACCCAATGATAGTAGAAAAGGACCTGATTAGGGCTATGAAAAATTCTTCTGCTGGGTTGCAGAGTTTTTAAGAAAGGTCCTGCTAGTTGGCTATTTTTATTTTCTGGCATCATTAGACGTCTGGAAAAATGCCCTGAAAAATTGAGTCCAGGCACATTGACTTCAAAAATTGTTATATATTAACCAGAAATTTCCTCTTTCCCCACCTACTTTTAAAATTTTTAATAGTGGAATATATCGAAACATGTAGAGAACTATAAAACAGCCAAGTGGACTTACATAAAATTCACTGAAATGATCCACTTTTGCAGTGGAATAAATCAGAGGAAATATCAATTAGGAAAGAGGATATCCAAAGAAAGTGACTGCAAACTGCTAGTTAAAGTTGAAGTGTGATATTCCTTTCAATTCCCATTTTTCTATTCTCAGGTAGCCACAGTTAATGGATTTACTTTCAGGAAGACTCCCTTCAAATCCTTTTTACTCTATAGAAACAAACAAACAAACAAACAAGTCATCCTTTCCTGCACAGGATGTTTGCAGGCTGATTACGTCAAATGCAGATTTATCTTTTGGTGTTGCATTCAAATGCAATCACTTCAACTTTGGTAACAAGCATCTCCTAGGAGGTGTGGCAAGTGTTGAAATTTGTATGACAAACCTCATTCTTCTGCATTTCAGAGTCCAGCATCTTTTGTCTGTGGGGAGGAAGGGAGTGGAGTGCCCCAAAGATGAGGGCAAGGTTGGAAACTGTGATCAGAGCCCAAATGTGCTGGCATGTGTTACAAGTACAGGGAGTTGAAATATTTCTGAGAACTCCCATTACCATTTATAACTATGTATTCCAAGAAAACTCCCAATATAGTAGCCACTGTGAACAAAGACTGCAGGATATAAGCAACAGATGGGCTAACCTTTCTGCCTTTTGGGGCATATTTTCTTTGGCCCAGAGCTGCAGGCAGGGACAGCTGCCCTGATGCCAGGTGTGGGGGGCACTGGGGGTGAAGGGGATGAATGGCTGACTCCTGCCCTGCCTTGGAGAAGGGCACAGCTAAGAGAACAGAACTGGAGTGTTCATCAATGACATGGCAATCATGGCCGAGCTGCTCCCACCTGCCCTGCATCTGTAGTTTGTAACATTCAGCAAGGATGGGAACACTGGCAATACAACTCTTGAGGTCTTGGCTTCAGCCTCAACTGCCCAGGAAGGCTGTGGTACAGAGTGGACATGCTTTTTTTGGCTCATTTTCTGCCAAGAAGTGGCAGACAGGGAGCCCCAAGAGATGCCACACACATCCCAACCACCTCTCTCATTCCAGCCTCTGAATGTTAGTGCTTCAGAAGAAAAAACCCCATACCAGTCCTAGCCCTGCTGACAATCCCAGCACCCAGCAAGCAGGCAGTGCAGCAATCACTTTAACTGCTTCCCTCGAAATACCCACAGAGCCTGAGTTTTGGCTTCACTGGCATTTGACTAATCATATCAATTTCCTTACCTACACTTTCATTTCTATTTTTATTTCCCCCTGTAATACTTGCTTCAGATGTCACTGTTTTGCTTACTTTTTAATTAAAGACTTTGACATTTCAAAGCCACTTTCTATTTCCAATCTTGGCAATATTCAAAGAAAGACTACACACATGGGCAAATAATCATATCAAGCTCTCAGGTAGCGCTTCCCTTCATTTTGGTCCACTTGGGTAAACTCACAGCACATGCCAGTGTGAACTATTCTTGTGACAAGAGCTGTAAATCCCTGCTGAAACTTATTTAGGAAGAGTAATTTTTGCTATGCATAAGTGCCATACATTAAATATATTACAGGTGAAATTTGCTGGCAAGGACTCTGACATTTGTAAGTTAGACAGACAGTACATATCGGAGAGGCTCCAAATTATGAGCAAATGTTAGATAATGTAATTTTATATAGCAATTTTACCTGCAGTCTCTTCAGAAAGAAATACCAAACCCCTTTCAAGCCTATGGTCTCCAGCTCTCCAGCCTTTACAATTAAACAATTTCCATTCAGTTATTCCTAGATATTCCCTGTGCAAATGCACTGGAATATTATCTCATTTCTGAAGAGGTGTTTGGAAGGCTTGGACAGTATCTGTAACATGAGCTGTGGAACAATACAAACATTTACTGTCTCCTCTCTCTTTTGCAAGGCACTGCATGCCTTTTCCTTGCACTTTTCCCAGAGAGAAGAAAAGCTGGGAGCACCACGAAACAGCAATGGCAATCTGAACTATCCCTGAAATGCAAGCATATGATAAATGGGATAGGGCTGATCCTGCTTGGGTCGACATGACTTAGGAACCACAGCTACAGAACTTAGTTTCTTTGCAGATACCCATGTCCTTCTTGGCCTTATTGCAAAGACTTTATGCCAAAGTTGGTAAGTTATCCCAGCAAGCTCTGGGATATCTGTTTTGCTAAAGTTATTTGCCACTGCATAAAGTTTCTCTGCAAACCTTTATTTCTTACTGTGCTCTAGTGTATTGGGGGCACCTGAGACTCACTTGTAAAACTGCAGGCAGCAGGTTTCTTGCACACAGTGTAATTCTCACATGGAATTTTAAAAGTTATAGCCAACTCTCCCACATGAAGGTGGTCTAATTCCTGACAGGCTGCTTGGCCCTATCTGCACACAACCCGTTTTGAGGCATTGTTGTACTCCTTTCCATGGCACTGCTTTTGGCTCCTCCATGGCACAGCAGAAGGGAAATCACACCTGCCATGGACAGATTGATGAACAAAGCCAAGGACGCAAGGCATGGAAACCCTCTCTGGCTTGAGCCAGGAAACTGACAAAGCACAAGAGGCTTTAAGATATTCCCTAGAAAAGCAGCAGCTGCTTTCTTACCAGCTGTTGCAGCCACCTAGGCCAAGCCCTATGGCAATTGCACAGTTCCCCTCACTGCTGCTGCTGTGTCTGCACCAGAAACCAACTTGATCACGTTCAGATGGCCTCTTTTCTTGTCACAGCATCTATAAATACCTATTTTCTCCTCCAGTTCCAGCATAAATCTCCCTTAGCTTGAATTTGCCAGTTCAGTGATGTTTTAGGTTTGACATCTTAGACCTCCATGCAACAAGAACTGAGGGGTCACTACTGTTGACTTGAAGATAGCTTCATTACTCCACAGGTTGCATGGCATGTAGATGAAGACTTAGGAAACAGCAGGATAACACAGTCCCAAAGACTGCAGATATTTTTAGCTATGCAAACATATAATATTGAATACTAAATGAGTTGGTGGTCCAGAATCAAAAATTGCCATTTGGTGGCTCTCAGACAGCCATGAATTTCAAGAGAAGATTCACACTGGAACTAGACTCATGTAAGTAATTGCACTGATTCAAGATCACTTAAACTTGTTGCCATCCTCAAATTCAGGCATGCAGAGTAGTAATAATAATAAATCATTGACAAATGTGGAGAGCTTAGAAAGTGTGCAGATTGCCTGGATCTGCAAGGAAGAGAAGTAGCCTGCTCAATTTCAAAAACATTAATAATTAAAAAAAGAGAAGGGTTAGGAATATAAACATGGATAAACTTGCCTTACAAATATTATTTTAAAGGTGACTGTGACAGACAGCTTGAAGTCAAAGCCTAATAAACCAGTTATGTTCAAGGAGACTTCTTTACATGTTTAAGACTAAGCACATGCTTCAGGGCTTCGTTGTGTTCCAGGCACGCTGTCTTCATAAGAAGCATTGTGCTACCTGCAATCCCTGCCTTATTCCAATGGGCATTTCCCCGTGACCAGATCCCAGGCCAAAAGGCTGTAGAGAGTGCTGTAGAACTCCTCTGTCGGGAGACAATGGCCAAGTATGAGAGAAGGGCTGCAGGTTGCGTTTTATGTTATGAGGCAGAACATAAGGTTTTCTATTCTTTGCATACATCTGCAGAGTATTATCCATAAGACAACTATAACAAAAGAAAGAAAATTAAAAGCAGACTGGTTGGAATTAATACAAAATAAACACTTTGTTTAATATCTCTGGTTAATTTATCATATGACAAAAGTGAAGCAAATGCTTCCGTCTAAGCTGGAGAGTGTGGTGGAGATTAGGAAAAAAGCAAAATATTTAGCTTACCTCACCTGAAAGCAATCAACTTTTTGATCTTGTTTTGCTTGAACTGCCAGCACTGATTCTCCAGTATCACAAATTCTTTCTCCACCTCTATTTTCTCTTTTTCATGCATCTGCTCAGGCCAATTGTTAAGAGTCTCGTAACATATCTGGATGATTTTTATCTGGAAAAGTATTTAAGTCCTTATTAGAATTTCTATTTGCAAGAAAAGCTGTTTAATTAGCCTCTGCTTCAGCTATATAAGTTTTACTCTAACCTTTTGTGTCCATGCTTAGTGTTTGCAACTTTAACCTAAACATAAATTAACCTTGCCCAAAATCTCTGGTAGATTTTAAAGCAACTTCATTTCTGCTCATTAGAGGACCTCAGCATGCTCTTTTACTCATGTCTTCATACCTAGAGCAAACAGACACTTGGAGCCCTTTTCCTCCTATGCTGTGTGCTGTGTGATATGATCTACTGCTAGGCAGGAGAAATTTAGAGGACGCTCAGGGTACCTTTTACTATAGAGGCCTTGTCTTGGTTTCAGCTGGGATAGAGTTAATTTTCTTCTTATAAACTGGTAAAGTGCTGGGTTTTAGATTCAGTATGAGAATAATGTTGATAACACGCTAATATTTTAGTTGTTGCTGAATAGAGCTTACCCTAAGTCAAGGACTTTCTAGTTTCCCAAGCTCTGGCAGTGAGTAGGTGCACAAGAAGCTGGGGAGGAGCACGGCCAGGACAGCTGACCCAAACTGGTGAAAGGGATATTCTATGCCACAGAGCATCATGCTCCCTAAATGAACTGGAAGGAGTTGGCTGGCAGCTGCTGATCGCTGTTCAGGGATAGACTAGTGGGCGGTGAGCAAATGTGTTGAGCATCACTTGTTTTTCTTGTTTTAGTCCTCTACCTCCTTTTCATTACTATTATTATTGTTGTTATCATTAGTATTATTCATATTTTTACAATTTACTTTGTTTCAATTATTAAATTGCTCTAATCTCAATCCATGAGTTTTACTTTTTTCCAATTTTCCTCTCCACTGTGAGGGGGTTATGCAGTTGTGTGGTACTTAGTTGCTGGCTGGGGTTAAACCGTGACAGGCCTTCATTTCTATAACTGCACAAACACATACACACACACACACAAGCCATACAGATTTTACACTAGGCAGGTCATATCACCGACTGCTGTGCTTGGCCTTTACTGCTGATAAATATTGCTTTAGATTTACTTTTACACTCCAAACCTCTGAACAGTTTGAGCTTTGAACCAGACCAGAGCACTGATATAAACAACACACCAGCGTGTACCTTTGCTGTACAGATTACATTGCATTAAAAGAACGTAAGGCTGAAAAGTAAAGGACTCCATTAGGTAGCAGATAGTGCCAACTCAGTCCTCTTCAGATACAACTTCTGATTACCTGACTCTGTGCTCCAGTTTCCATAGGAATCTGCTCTTGTTCAGCTTGTGGTGAGTACAGCTCAACACAATGAAAGGAGACCCCCCCCTAAAAGTAGCATCCCCAGTTCCTGGATGGCATGTATTGGCTGAGAGGCAGATCCTAATTTGCAAGGATACTGGGACTCATATGAACAACACCCAGAAAGCTGATGGATAAAAATAAAAATGTATTTCCATTATTTTTGTTATCATTTGTGGACATCAAACTATGTATAATAAGAGAAAACAGGCTTTATCAAGAAGCATGTTGGGCTGACCTGACACAATCACGTTACCCAGTTCATTTGTGAATAACAGGGAATGCACTGAGGGTTAAACAGTTGTTCGTAGGTTTTTTTTTCCCATTTCCTCTATGATTAAATACACTTCTCTGAGATAAGCTATGTCTTTTACTCCCAAACACTGAAAATACTTTTTGCATTAAAATGTTCTGCAGGTTCATCCCATGTGCTCTTCAGGGCCCTATTGCTATCCTGCCTCATGAGAGCCAGCTGGAGCTGGACAGGCCCCAGGAGAAGGAAACTTGGACAAGAAAGGAAAACCAGAAGGTCCTCGATGCTTCCTCTTCCATGGCCCAGGACACCAGTCTGGCCAAAGCAGAGGGTGCCTGAGATGGCATGAGGCAAGGCGTTTTCCAGCATCCTCACTGCCCAGCCATGGTACCTGGCAGCACACAGACATTTCAAACCACAGCTGGGGCAGGTAACCAGCAGCACCTCCTAGCAGATGGACCACAGTGGTTCTGGCTCCCCCATGCCTGCCCACGCACCTGCAAATACTGCAGGAGCTGGTTGCAAGCAGAGGGGCATTCTTCCAGATGGACAAAACTCCAAACAATGCAGTGCTGATAAATGACAAAGGGGGGATCAGACTGTGTATCCTCATGCAGTTATTAATCTCCAGCTGACACAGAGTAGGATATGAAATCTATGCACTGGGATAGTGCTGGACAATATGTACATAAGCCGTGGACCAGAAGAAGCAATGGATTTGTTTATCCATGAGCTACAGCAAAAAGCTTCCAGAAATTTGTTAGAAATTCCAGAAATTTGTCCAGAGCACCTGGATGTCCCCTGCACTGAGGCATGGTGTAGCTCTGGTACTCAGTGCCTTATTGAACAGCATTTTAAACAGAATTTGGAGAACAGCAGCTCCAACTTTGCACATAGCAATAGACAGAAAGCTTAATGATTAGGTGAGGTTTTGCAGTCCATTTCATTCCCTAAGAGTTATGATACTGCACAAGTGCTGCAGCAGCTCTAGGTGCATTCTGCTCTCACAGCCCCACAGAGCTGCTCTGCAAAATATCTGAGCAGACTTTAACAAAGGTGGCCATGCCAGGAGCTGGAAGAATTTCAGAAAAGAAAAGCCCTGGAGAAATTTCAGATAGGGCAGCACAGACAGCACAGGATGCAATGGTGTAACTTGAAGTAGCAGCCAGCTACTTTACAACTAGTAAAGTTCACTTCAGCCTCCATGTAGTCCCAGATCAGATGATGACAAAAAAGGATTCATTTATGCTCCCACGTACATCACAAAGATTTAAAAAAGCTATTTGACCTCAAAAAGAAAAAAAGCTAGAAGAAAAATGTGCACAATTTGGTAATGACTATAAACGTAAAATACGGAGGAGAGAAAAGTCTCCTCTCAAGAGGCTGCTAGGTTGGTGCACCCTTTAGGTCCCCCTTATGAGCATCCTCAGCTTCTGCCTGCTGTTTTACCTTGCCATCCCCAAATCATCTCCCTTTTTCAGGCCATATGCTCCTGAATCTCTGACAAGAAACAACTGACAAAACAGCCTGACCTGCACAAGCTTTTGCCCTTTTTATAAAACTGTTTTCTATTGTCACTTTCTGTTTCCTACTATCACCATACCCTGAATACCGGCCTCCACTGCAGCTCCCTTTTCCCTTTTGTCTCAACAGTGTTTGAAAGCACAATTGAAAATTGCTGCTTAGCACACCTTTTCTCCCTTCCAGAAATAAAACAGGAGCTTAGCATATATCATGGGAGAACATGAATAGCAAACACTGTTACTATTCGAAAAACTGGTTTGGACTACCAATTTCCATCCTCGTTGATTTTGCAAACCCCAGCCAGGAAGAAGTTAGAGTCTTCCCTCAACATCCTCCCTGAAAAATGAGTAATTCATTACATTAACTTAGAGATATATTGATAGAGTAGGCTCTCACTTACCCTCAACAGAGACTAGTCTTGAACGTAATTTAAAAATCTAACATATACATAAGCCTCTAAAGATGTATTTTTGGGTCTCTGAATGTGGGAGAACAAAGGCTCAGGGTCATCAGCACTAAAAAAACAAGGTTGAGTGTTCAATCATACAGACCATTCCCTTATGAGTGGGACTTGATGATCCTTGTAGGTCCCTTCCAGCTCAAAATATTCTGTGATTACTGGGTGGAGGAATGGGAGATGAGAGGAATGAGAGAGGCAGCAAGCAGGAGTATTTGTTGGAATGGACTGGCTGGCTTCTGCCAAGATCTCTACAGTGGCAGGACCTATCCAAGGAAAGGAGCTGGAGCCTGGATGCAGGTGGCAATCCACAGCTCCATCAAATATATTGTTTTTCACTTAACTTTTTGCACTCTTTGTGTAGTGGAGGTAAGCTCACCATGTCCCTGCCATCACATTCTGAATTATAACTCTTGGTTTCATAGTAGTACTTAACATTATCAGAGTAGTGATCCAGTGCTCCCATAACATATGACAATCCTTGAATGCTAATTACCCTTGTGCAGAAAAATACAAGATTGTCCTACTACAGCCATGTAACTGCCTAAAAGACGAATATGGTATTAGGAAACCTATGCCAAAGCTCTACAACCTTGTAAAAGACTTTTTTTGGGGGTGGGGGGAAGAGGGGCATATCATAGGCTTCATCAGAAAATCCTCAGAAACTTTTCTCCACCAAGACATCACAGACATCCACTTGAAAAAAATGAAAAAGAAAAGCATCAAAAAATAATATAAAAGTTTTAAAGACAAATTTGCAGCCTTATTGTAGTATCATTTTTACTCCCACTGATATACACTGATTTATTTCAGAGGAAGTCCAACCCACTTTAGTCTCTAGATACCACTGGTCAGAATTTCCCAGTAATCCGCTACTGATGGTCAGTGGGTACGACACGTGGAAAAAGAAGTCACACAGGAGATTAACTTCACTGCAGTTGTTTAAAGCCAAGTATAAGACCATGATTAGACCCTAGGTAAACATTAAGTTGCTCTATTTTATACCCTACTTGCCTCCAACATGAACAGGCCGAGAACATACAAAGAAGAGCAGGCCATATATAAAACAAATAAATAGATAGATAAATAAATAAATCCTGCCCTATGAAATGTGATTTATTCTTTGCACACAGCAGGAGAGAGCGATTGCATTAAGTGTCATGAACAACACTTCCAATTTTGAAAGTGAATTTGAAAAAAATTGGAACCATCTGAGCAATTCTCAATCCACCTTTAAAGGGCACTTTGAAGGCTTTACATAAGTGGAAGGAATGCTGTTAGGTCGACAAACATAAATGGCAAGAAATGCTGAAGAACTCTCACATAGGTAAAACCCACAGAGTACCTCAACTTAGTGCAAATACCAATAGTTCATCTTTCATGCAGAGCCAAATTATTTATGAATTTACCATCCGTTTTATTCTCAGAGAATGTTGATACAAGCACAGGACAAGTACAAAACTTCTATGTTCTATTTGAGTAGAGGTGTATAACAACTTCATTAGATTTCACTGAAATCTAAGGTGTGAGAGTAGCCAGATTAGTATCAGGGAAAGATTTTCCCTTTCTCATCTAACCTCTTATGGTTCATCCACAGACACTGAACATCTGAGGTCTGAGAAATTAAATATACAGTTATGAAGCAGAGTTCTTACAGTGATGTTCTTGTCTCTGGGTAGATGGTACTCAACTGTTTTGTTAACACCCCAAATGAGAACATTTCAAGTAGATTTGTGACACTTCATGGAAATCCCGCTAAAACCAAGAACCAAATCCTTAGTTTAATTTTCATCTTACTCACTGGACAAATGTAAGCATAAAATTAATGTAGTTTTGATACTAGTTGTTTTTAATTTGGAGGGGAATAAGTTTAAATCGGTGAGGCTGTGTCTGCTTAGGTTATCAATGATTTTGGCCCTACGCTTGTTTTCATGTGTTTCCCTTTTGATTGATGGATTTCAAGGGAAATAAAGACTTTATGTGGGATATAATTACCATTTTGGTCTGGTATCTCGAGTTATTTTTCCAGCAGAAACTTCTGGGTGGGAAAACTTGACACTTCTGGAAAGCATGCCAAAATTTAGCGCAAGTTTATATTTACCAAAGGAACATTTGACATTTCATTGATTCATCAAAAAGAAAAATAAGGGACACACCTGACAGGATTATCTTGTACTGAAATACATTAAAGCAAACAACAGCACTGCCCAGCAGTAAGAAAAAGTGAAGCAAAGACGTGTACTGAAAAGGAAACAACTGTGATCCTATGGAAAATGTGAATATTTCTCAAAGCACAATGACACAATCCTTAGTTTCAAAGTATAGAAGAATCCTTTTAAAGCATACCCAAAATACAAAAGCACTTTATTACGACTTGCATACCATACCATTTTAAATATTTTTTAAAAACATCTTATGGAAAATATTTTATTCTCAATCAGCCATGTATAAATTTTAGCATGGTGATTTAAATTTCTTTAGAGACATTTTTGCTTCCACTCCATCTTATTATAACATGCCATTCACACACAACTTTCATGAGATGCCTAACAGACAATGATTTTCTATCCTCAAACTGCTATATACAAAATAGATTGGGGTTTATCAGAGATTTGCTCTATTTTTCAGTTTCCTATCTATGCCAACCTCAACTTTCATGGCAAATGATGATGAAAAAGACTATTAAGCAAAGCAATAAAGAGTAATATAAAAGCTCATTATAAGCCCAATTCATAAAATTACAAGCTGTAGTGTGCAGTATGCACAAGTAAAACTGAAAACCAAGTTCAAGCATACCAAACAAGATTATAAACTAGCTGTTGTTTTTCTGTCTGAAAAAAGCCATTCTTTAACGAGTTTGGAATCAGCTAAATATTTTCTTTCATAAATTCAAGAAAAAGCCATACCACTTTTGAGACTTCTGCTAGGCAGCTTTTTCTCCTCTCTCTTTTCCTCTTTTAAATTTTAAATACTGCACAGGAACCATTTGTTATGTGAGGTTCCCATAGTCAGGACCAAACCTTCTCAGAGGAATTTTGGCACCTTATTAATTAGTTGGTTATGAGAAGGAGCTGCACTCTTTCAGTGACTCCTATTTTGCCATCAGTAAAGTGTGATCCCATAATAAATTTCCATCAAGCAAACTATTTCTGGTAATTCCCCCTAATTAACACCAGACTGCTAATAATAAATTAGGCCCTATGTGTTTCTGATATAACCAAGATCTTGTCTGAACCCAAGATATTAACCAATGTCCCAAGAAAGTAAAACTTGAACCTAAATTAAGCCTTTGCTGGTAAAAGGATTTATATGCAATTTTGTGAGAAACCCTTTGAAGATCTCATACAAGGCATTTTGACCAGCAAATATTTTGAGTGACAGAGAGATTTGTTCTGTGCTGAGCAGTGAAAGTGGATTTATTGTGAAAACACACCATTGAGTTTTAAGCCTATAAATCTTACCCTGGATTACAGCATCTTAATGAATGAATGACAGATCTCTTTTTTTTTTTTTTGGTCGGTGCATTTTAATGTTACATGACGTTGTGATTGATAGAAACCAAACCTTTGCCATTAAAACGTCAAATGCAGACTTGATGCCTTTAAAAGTTTGGCTTCTGGAGCTTAATGTACTGTTTGCAAATAGACTTGCATTTGTCTCATTCATAGCCTAGACACTGAAGGGAAGGCAAGTTTTCTGTAAAGTTGCCTCTAAATTTTATAGAGCTGTATGCAGTGTTTTCCTTTGCTTGTGTAAATACAGGTAGAAAACAACAGTGCATTGGCCTAGTTAAGAGATACTCTGCTAAAGAGATTCTTAGCAGACTGGTATTATCATGAAGTATTTGGCCATGCTATAGTAGACAGTTAAGTATCCCATGGTGAAAGTGGAGACTGCTGTGAGCCAAGGCTAAATACAGTGTTGGATAATACTGAAGCAGATTAATACTGCTTTCTCAGAGCAAGCAGTATTTCCTTGGACAGTGTGAATTTAGGAAAAATATTAAAAACTCCTAAATAAACATTGCCAATTATTCTAGATGGGCCACAGAATGAAGTAAAGATATCAAATAAACAGTAACTGGCCAACATAGAAGTTTACATTGTTACACATTCTACAGTGTTCAATAAAGTACTTATATTTTGCAAACTGTCTTGAAAAAAGATGGAGAATCAGAGACTCACCGAGGTTGGAAGGGACATATAAAGATGAAGGGACCTTGACTAGTCCAAGGGCTAAGTCCAGTCAGGTTTTAAGTATCTGCAAATACAGAGACTCCACAATCTCTCTGTGCATCCTATGCCAGTGTTTGACCATCCTTACAGGTGTCCTCTCACTATGCACCATTGAAACAAGTCTGGCTCCATTTTCTTCACTCCCCAGCCTAGGTATTGGTACACATCAATGAGATTCCCCGAGTCTTCTCTTCTCAAGGCTGAACAGTCCCAGCTCACTGACCCTCTCTTTGCATGACAAAGGCTCCATGCCCTTAATCATCTTTCTAGCTCTTTACTGCAGTAGAGCCATCTCTCTTGTACTGGTAAGACCAGCACTGGACTTAGCTCCCAGATGTGTCTGAGCAGAGAGGCTGAGCAGAGAAGGATCAGCTCCTCCAATCTGCTGGCAATGCTCTGCCTAATGGACCCCAGGAGGCTGATGGTCTTCCTTGTCACAAAGGGGATATCACTGGCTCATGGTCAACTTGGTGTCCACCAGGACCCCCAGGTCCTTTTTTATAAAACAAAGCTCCATTCTAAAAAAAACCAAAAAACAACACCTAAAGAATGAGCAGCTCAAATGATATCTATTCCTGTATACAATCATTGTTTTCTTTTACTGACTATGATTCAGGAAAACATCTAACAACCACAAAATAACTGAGGACAGATAGAGAACTTCAGGTTTTGAGAAGGGTTTATTTGCTTGTTATGTTTTTCAATTATAATTAAATTTGAAAATGTGAACAGCCAAAATTTGATGTCAAATATTATTAAACACTGGCAAAGAAATCACCAGGACTTAACAGCTAGAAGTTTAGCATAAAACAATGTTTGCAAAGCAGCTCACATGGCTAGATGATGCAAGTAGCTCTGTGAAGAAATAGGTACACAATTGAACAGACCAACACACACTGAACCACAACTCAACTTTTGCTTTTATGTTTATTGCATTGTTATATTAAGCATTTATATTTACACATAATCCTGAATTATTTAGTTACGATATACTGTAACTGTCATCATGAATCAATTATTCACTTATAAAGACCTTCTACCTTCAAACAGAGTTAAACCTGATTCTCTTACAGGCAGTTTTGGAAGAAAAATAATTACTGACTGAAAATGCATGCAAAAAGCTACAATAGTTAAGTTACTAACATCTCTCCTGACTTTCTAACATTCCCTCAAAACATGAATGCTTACATGTGTTGTATGAAAAGCAGTTGCAAGTCTCACGAAATCTCCAAATGATGATAGAACAGTGCTGATTTTTGCTATGTCAAGTCTGTATTCAAATACATATATGTATGTCTCTCAATGTATATGTATAGGTGTGCATGTATAGACAAGTATATATAAACACATAAACACACTCAAGCCCTAAAAGATTTTAGAGGTAAAGGCAGGTTTACAAATAAAACAAAATACAAAGATACCAGGATGAAATTGTTCTAAACAAACAAACAAAAAAGTAATAAATATTCAGTGAGATATATGGCATTATTATAAAGTGCTCTACTAAAATCTCACTTATTAAAATAGTGATAAAAATTATGTTCCTTTTAGATGATTTCTATAGTTTGGTAAAGCCATTAAATATTCATTATGTATCAGTGACTCTATGCTTCCTTTTAAATTTTAAACAAATAGATAAAAGCAGAAATTAGAAGGCAAAGCAGCTAAATGAAGCAGTTCTATTGGAGCCTTTCAGGCTTTTGTGCTCAAGTTCATTAACAACTGCAAAATTTCAAACCCTGGAGCATATAGATTAAAAAATAAAATTCCAACTGAAATTATAAAACTAAACAAAATTTAATTGCATTTTAAGGACAGTGACAAACTGAGAAGTTTCTATCCTACGTTAAAATGTCAAGGTTTGAATTGCAGAAATTACTTATCCTGTGCACTTCTACCCTCTTTCCTCATCATGTGCAATATAGCTCCACTGAAACCTAGTCTCAAGGTTTCATTTCTCCACTTAATTTCAAAGCAACCTGGCTTATATATTACTGTATCTTGTCCAGTCTGCTTCCACCCTTCTGATTTTCAGCCAAACTCACAAAAGTTTGTGATTTTCAGCCAAACTCACAAACTCATCTACAAGAGTGTAAACATTTTTAACAGCTTTATACCGTACCACCAAATTTTTTCTTATTTACCAATATTTATCAAATTTCTTCTGTACCACCAGAAATTAAAAAAAAAGAAACATGGTAGTATTGAAGAAAAACAACTTCTGAAAATAAAGTAAAACAGCCCTATAATGTGAACCTATCTCACTGAATTAATAAGAAAGCCAAATATCTTTTCCTATTTCAGTACAGCAATTTTCTTTCCTCCTCTTTTATTGATGTTCCTCATCACAATTGCTTTAGTCAACCATGGCAAATTTTTGTGATTTCCCCCCATGGTTTTATGGATAAAACTGTCCCTTGTATTAGGACACCCACCTGCCACCTCTGCTGCTCCCCAACAACAAAACCAGTAAATGGTTTTTTTAATGTATACTGGAAAGAGCATAAAAGACTAACATAGCATAAAGACTAACAATTCAGCTCTGATATATCAGATGAATAAAATAGCATGTAAATTCAGTTTCCTTCAGAAGTTTGCTCTGGGCCCAAGAGGACCCCCTTCTCTGTTGTGCAATTCTGCTGGAGTGAAATTCACCCTGGGCAGAGGGGCATCACCTTTTCCCTATCTGCCTACGATTGCTCCATACCACTTAAGCCCTAATTTGAAGCTAAGTGGGACTTAGCTGGTACACAGGTCTTGTGCTGACTCTCTGTGTGGATGTGAAATTCATATCAAGCCACAGAATTGGCTGGTCTTCTGGCTCACAGTAAAAGCAAAATGACAGCATTGTCTCTCTGCTCTCTTGCAAGATCTGAGAGATACTGAGCTGCTTAAGTCAACATAGTATTATTCAACAATATATTCCCTACATCTGGAAGAAAGGAGAGAAATAAAACCTTAAACTAATGAAAATCATAACAGCTGAGCAAGAAAGTTGTTTTCGGTATGTTACCTTATACACCAACAATATACATATTCATGAACTACATGGTAAAGAATGTACTGAGAGAAAAACAATGTCCTCATTTGCACTTCAGCAGTTGCCTCCATTCAATACAAGAATCTCACATTCTGGATATAAAACACTGTTACCTGCATATTCAGTGCAATTTCCCCTTTCCAAGGCACTTAAAGCTATCTAAAACCTGAACTGCAAACAGAAGAGTGGAAATCCCTGCTCCCTCAAGATCTGATTTGACATTTCCATCCTCTCAAACACATGTTCAGCACAAAGGTTGTTTGGCTAATGTTCTCATAGTACATGAGTTAAGGAAGAGTATCCCATTTATATCTTTTTTTAAGCGGCATCTTCTAAACTATTCTTTTCCACGAGCGTAGCACTGGCCCACTTAACTGCTGTAAAAATCTCTGTCCTTTGCAAATCCACCAGATATTTAACTGCAAAGGCACAAGTACATGTACTTGTGCAAGAGGCTTCATGTATATGATTATCAGATAAAAATACTAGTTTTTAAACTATATATTCTGTGTAATCTTATATTTGCTTTGAGCTCCTTTTAATGGAGTTTAGCTGCAATACTTCTAGACTTTAAAAACATCATTGCAATAAAATGATCTGAATTGCTTAAGCCAACCTCCTTTTTAGTTGCTGAAGAGCAGCAAAACTGACTTCTAATATCAGATATTTATTTCTATAGATACTTCAGTTCTCATACTGAAACAGATATAAATGTGGTTACAAAATCATGAAACTAATACAGTAATGTGCCAGCTGTAGAGGTGAAGGCACTCTAATTGTTTGGCTTGGGTGCAATTCCTGATTCCTCTCTTTTTAGGAAGTAAAACCGTAAATGATAAATTCTCTGAAAAATTAGCGTACAATCCCATCTGCAAGTTTCCCTGTGTCTCCTCCATTTTAGAAAAATTGTACATTAGAAAATTTTAACCAATTATTGAACATGGACATTTTAACCTTTCTGCTCAGTACATTTGTTACACAAGGTGAGCTCCAAGAATCAGATGTTGATAGAGTGAGCATGTTTCTTGCACAGTGGCTTGTCCTTCTTGGAGAAGAAAGTCTGGCCCTCCAAACTGTCACTACATACCTGAAATGGGATAAAAAAGAAAATGTCACCCAATTCAGGTGGATGAATCACACCATAATTATTCAGAATGCCAAATGACGGTATTGTTCTATGCACAAATATATTCAAAGAATAAGAATTACCTTTTTCTTAGGGATATTATTTTTGATGTAATACTAGTGGTTGGTGTAAGTATAACTACTCTTAATTTAAGACAAAGGGATTTTAATTGGGAGCAGAGTTAGGTTCAGCATAAAAAAAAAAAAGCCAATCATTAAGACTGAGGCTTTTTTTTTTTTTTTGGTCATACAGTATTAGCAGGCAATACATTGGTTATAGTGTCTTTTTGTCAAAAGCTCTCTTGCTACTTTGGCAACACAGCCTGTTCCCATATGACCTTCAACGCTTGCTCCAAAGAGGTAAACGTCAAGGGTTAAATGCTAGGACACATGGCTGCAATCCAGGACAACTTCTCTTGGACCTGTGCCAAAGGCTTACAATAGCAACACACCTTCCAAATAACCGGGAAAGCACTTTTTATTTGGGCTCAGGGGATTGAAAGAGGTTAGAGCTGTTAACTCCCATATCGGTCAGGTTAGCACAAGCACTGCTGCCATAGGTTTGTTGAAAATGTAAACTAGCTTTACTTACAGAGCACACAAAGCAAGTGTCATGCCAAGTGTGGCCCAGAGCTTCAAGAAACCTGTCTCCAGCTTCAATGGGGAATTCACAGCCATGGCACATAGTACCGAAGAGGGCATAGTAATCTGCAAAGAGATACAAAGAGATTTTAAAGCATATGCAGAAAAGCAAGACTCATCCTTTGAAAGCTTTGCACTTTTCTTTCAATGGCAGTGGGTTTGGACTTGCTGAGTTTTATAAGACTGAGTACACTGAATAAAGAGCTCCTAAATCGAAAGGCTGGGATGTTGTCTTCTCCTTGCTAATTCAGGACTGATCCCCTTCCGTATCCTTTCAAATGAGCAATGCTTCCATTTTCCTGGTGTTTCATTTCCTTGAGATAAATAGCATGCTCAGAGAGGGGGAAACTCACTCTTTGCAGAGCACCCACACGAACTCTATGTGCTCCTTACATTCTTTCCAACTCTGCTTTGAAAGCACAACCCAGTTATTTACATGACATACCTCCTCAGTGAGTAATGAACTCCTACCTACATTCTGACACAATATTTGCCTCAGACTGCATTATTCAAAATCATGTAATTATTAGGCCTCTGCCCTAAACAGAGTCTAGACATTTGGAGCAAGTCAGAATACCTTTCTAGTCACTGGAGTTTATTACATGGCTTTAGAAAACCAAACCAACCCAACAAAACAAAACACCCAAATAAGCAAACACCTCTCTCCTCCCCCTGCCTCCGGCCTCCTGCCCCCCAATTCCAACAACAAAAAGCCAAAAAAGGGCAAAACAACCTTGCCAAAAAAAAACCCCAGAGGCTGTAAGCAATATGTTTAGTCCATTTAACAAAAAGTATCACTAGGGTGTCAGGATGGTTATCAGTGACCAGACTCTCTGAAGGGTTTTTGCACCATTCATTTTTAAGAACTGGATTGACTTGGTGCCTCTGGAGGCTCTCCTGGAGTTGGCAGAGAAAAGCTCCTCTACAAGTCTCAAGGAGCAGGGACTAAAACAAATGGCACTGAATCGTTCATATTCCCCAACAACAGGAGAACTTTAAAAAGAGAGAGAGCAAAGCAGACTAAGAGGACTAAACACTCTTAGGCTAAACAGTCCTAAGAGGACTAAACACTAAAATTCTGTGGGAGGTACTGACAGTCCACTATTATTCCCACAGTCTTGGTGTGTGACACTCACTTTGCCCCATCTCAGGAGATGCAAGTCACCACTTTGCTGCCCACCTGTGCAGGCCTAAATTTCACCCCAAGTTGCCTGGTCTTTTTCACTGATTTCAACTTTCAAACAGCCCATTCTAGGAAGGAAATGTTTTATTCCTGCCCAGAAGATGAGAGCATTAGTGCTATAACATGAGAGAATTTGGGATCAGCATGCTACAATGGCAAACACATCATGCAACATTACGTCTTCGTAAGATGAACTAGAGAGTAACAGCCATAATGAAACTTTGGACTCCGTCTACCAGTAACAGTGTGTTACTATCATACAACACTCTACCTTTGACAGGGAAATTAGATGCTGAAGGTTGTTTTCAAAGGAGTGGGAAGAAGGATAGAAGTGGATTTTATTTCTCTACTGGATAATACAGATCTGCTGAAGCTTTAGTGCTTACTGCAGCAGAACCAACAGAGGATGTGTCAGGCCCAAGAGAAAAGTCCTGTTTTCATTTAGTAAGACACTGTTTTGTGTGATGACCTCCCTCAAAATGTATCATCATAGGAGACGTATCAACAGGATGGGGAACACAAGTATTCTGGGAAAGCAAAGCCCTTGATGGCTGACAGAGGCAAGAAACAGCTTCACTGATCACCTTCATTAATCCATGCTACTGGGATGAATTTGCAACTGTTTAAGCAGAAGAAAGACAATAAAAATATCAAATGGTAGGACACATCTGTGCAAAATCACTGAAGGACATAATCTCATGACCATACCGTTTCAGCTCTTTGCATTTGTGTTCATACAGAATCTTACTAATATTTTCCTGGTGCCAGCAGTTAAAGCCTTTTGGAAGTTGGCCTGTGGCTTGTGTTGATAAGTTTATTGGCTTTTCTTCTGAAGAAAGGGCAATAGATAAGGCAGAAAGAAGGGCATCAGCTTTCTTTCACTTTTGTATGCTTGAATTGTGATACCACAGAAGCCTTCCAAGGCAGACTTCTCATATGGTCACATACCAATGCTTCCTGCATACTGCATTTTCAAAACTAGGTTACTAACTCTGCACTTAAAAAAAGTTCCAAGTTGTAGATATCTGGACTTTTGATTTAATTTTAGCCTTGACGTCCAAAACCAGAACATTTTTCAGATTAAACCCCTTAATATTAATAGCTGATGCCATTATAACTTCAAATACAGATTTAAAATTAGAACCCTCCTTTACACTAGGAAGAAGGAAAGTTGGCAATGACATTTACTCCTTATTTCCTTAAAATTAGTCATAAACTCATAACTCCAGCTGGACTGAAAGTCTTTGAAGAATTAATATATCTCAAATTAACATCTAGTTAGAGAGCCAGAGCCATTACAAAGTATCACTGCCAATAACACCTCACAGAATGTGTCTACATTAACTTGTACTCACAACTTTCTATCTCAGAAATAAACTTTGTGAGAAGTGTAGTATACTTCACATGTTATCACAGTTTTTCCTGCTCACAGTATAAAAAAATGCACATTTATGCACAGGAGTTGTAACAGTAGCACAAATCAATGCACTGCATGACACACAGATCATTTGGTGGCAGGAACAAGAATTCAACCTTAGCAGAACAAGATTCTGTTAAGGTCACGAACCAGTCAGGAGATTTCCACCCAAAGGGGAGTTATTGATTCCTCCAGTACTATTTATGAATCATCAAATGGTTCCAAGATTAAGGGCTTCAGATTGCATTAGGATGAATTGTCACTGTGCTGTCACACTGGAGGATGCTGCTTATATATCCATTTCTTCTGCTGCTCCACAAATTCACTAGGAGCAACATGTCACCCTACTTGTGTCACCAAGTTGTCAATAACCTACTGTTTCCTTTTGTATCTGCCAATAGTTCATTAAAGCAGGTCTGACAAGAGAAATTTAGGATAAATTTTGCCTGCTTTCCTCATCCTTACAGCACCCAGCACTCTCCATGGTAGCCACTGTGAACAACTGGGGGATCAGCCCAGAAAGAAATCTTAGCTCCAAAGACGTCATTAGAATTTCGTGCTAAATCGTTTCCTGGTCAATCCATTTCCACCTCTAGTTAAACTGCAATGCTTCTAAAAGTAGATGGAAAACCATGAAAAGGGTCCAACTGACAGTTCCAATACAGGTGTAAACAGTGTGAAAACAGATAATTTGGATAAAATTTTGTCTCTTTTCCATTTTGAGGGAATTGTTTTACAAATTCTTCCTTTCCTAAGCAGGAGGAGTACATAGAATGTTTTAAGCAAACTAGGAAACCAACATAAATAAAAACTATTCATATTAATAATAATAACAGGTTGACAAGAAGCTCAATATTATTCAGCAAGGTGGGCTTGCAGCTCAGAAAGCCAAAAGTATCCTGGGCTATACCACAGCAGGAGTGGCCAGCAGGCGAGACAAGTGATTCTGTCCCTTCTACTCTGCTCTGGTGAGACCCCACCTGGAGTCCTGTATCCAGCTATGGGACTCCCAAGATAGGATGGACATGGACCTGCTGGAGCAATTCCAGAGAAGGCCACAAAAAAGATGCTCAGAGGGCTGGAGCAGCATGAAGACAGGCTGAAAGAGTTGTGGTTCTTCAGCTTGGAGAAGAGAAGGCTCTGGGGAGACATTACAGCAGCCTTACAGTACCTGAAGGGAGCCTACAAGAAAGCTGCAGAGGGACTTTTTACAAGGGCATATAGAAACAGGACAAGAGGGAGTAGCTTTAAACTAAAAGAGAGTAGTTTTAAATTGGTAACATTAGAAAGAAAGTCTTTACTATGAGTCTGGTGAGGCACTGGAACAGGTTGTCCAGAGCAGCTGTGGATGCCTCATCCCTGGAAGTATTCAAGGCCACATTTGATGGGGCTTTGAGCAACCTGGTCTAGTGGAAAGTATGTCCGTGTGGGGGTGGGGTTGGAACTAGGTGATCTCGATGTGCCTTCCAACCAAAACCGCTCTGATTCTATAAAAACAGTTATGATTAGCTGGAAGCACCTAAAAACCAAACTAGAATCCCTCTGAACGTCTAAGCCACATTGTTCATGTAATATTGCTCATCAGGCTTTCAAGTGCTATAATTCTATCACTGTATTTTTCTCAACAGCCTGTTTTTTATCCCAAGTGTATGTTCAACAGATGTTATCCCTGATCCTGCAAAAAACTACCTGGACAAACCGCTTACTCTTGGAAGAGCCCCAGGCTGTGCATAAGGCTATTCAGAGTAAAACACATTACTCCACTGGCATTTGCTTGTGTTTAGTAAATAAACAAATTTACATAAACTTCAGATGATTTTAAAGCCAACCAGAAAGTCACCATAAAATTAATACTTTGATGTATCACTAATACCTACAGCTGAGGGCTGAACAAGAAAAGGTGAAATCAGTGAGAAGCAGCCTGCTGCTGCCAAAGCCAACGAAGAAACTCTCACTTGTCCTGCTGCAAACTCAAAGTGTCAACTCCAGTTGTTGCTGTTTTGAATTGAGATATCAAAGTTACATAAATTTGCTGGGGCACTTCTGATGTGAAACTTAAAAAAAAAAAGAATTTTTTTCCCCAGCCTTATTGATCTCTGCTTCCCTGCACAGCTGCAGTAAACTCTGGTTGTGTTGCTTCTTACCCGTCTCACAGTAGGGATCACCATCTTCTAAGTGGAAGACATTATTGCGGATGGGGTTATGACAGGCCACACACACGAAGCAGGAAACATGCCAAGTTTGTTTCAAAGCATTTATTACTTCCTGTGGGGATTAGAAAAAGTGTTATGAACACATTATTTTGATGTGATGACTAGATTGTGGTAAGCATGCCTCCACACTTGATTCATTTCAAGAATATTTTTGTTTCCTACTGCTACTTTGAAAATGGGTTGTGCACACAAGTTCTACGATGTTAAACTTAATGAGGTGCTTTATTTATGGGACATCTCCTTATTTTTTCTGAGCAATCTTTAGGGGTTTTTGGAAGGTTCAGCATAGAGTTAGACAGATTTAACAACTCATTTTTTCACCTCCTCAATTATAATTAGGATGTCACCCTCAACAGTCCCCTGAAATAAGAAAAGCAGCATCTCTGCCTTCTCCTGAAGTCTGTGAAGAGTTAATCAAAAGGCACCACACAGAAAATTATGACTGCTCTGTGTTGTTTTGCAAGATGCTATAGTGCCAAATATGACTTGAGAATTGTGCTGCCAGAGCCCTGCATGACCCCAGTTACACAAGAATCCAGACATATTGCTGTCTGCAATAAAACAGCGGCCAATCAGCTGGCAGGCTCAAATTAGCAATATCGGTGCAAAGTAGGATAATGCGTCTTTCTCTCTTTATTACCACTGGGAATATTTCAGTACTTCACGTCTAGCCAACCAGTATGTTCTTCAGTGCTGTGCTCAGCTAAAGAGGATTATTTCTTTTTACCTCTCCCTGCTCCCATTCTGCAAAAAGCTGCCAATTAAAAGCATTTTACTCAAGAAAAATTGGTTATCACAACAGCTACAGAACAACTTCATGAAAACAGGTACTGAACTTGGAAGAGCAAAGGAGACTACAGCACTTTTTCTCAAAGAGATTGAAAAGGTCCAACACCAAAGAGTCAAAACCAGTTTGTATGTGATGGAAGTTGAAAAGGTATGTCAAGAGTATGTTTAAAAGAATGCAGACTGGGTCAGATAAAAAGGAATTTCGTTGCAGAGAAGCACTGAAAACTGTGGTTATTGTTCTCACCAAAACACAGGCCACTTGGTGGTCACTTACCCCAAGGATCTTCCTCTGGCACTTTGAACACTCAGGGGCAAAGAACATCTCATAGCAGACCTCACAATACAGCATCCCTTTCTCTTCCACAAATCCAATGTAAGCCATGGAGGTTTTGCAATGGGCACAATTAAACTCCTCTGGATGCCATGACTTTCCCAAGGCCACTAAGAAGGGTCCTCTGATGAGAAAGAAGAGATATTGTCAGCAAATACTCTTGGGTTGGCTTCTGCAAAAGCTGTTAGCAGGCTTGACCTACAATATCCCTCTGTGCCATTACTACACTGTTCACACACATATGCTGCTCCATCCCTCTTTCCTCTTATGGGATCTAAGTATCTAGTATTGACTGTATCCATTCCCATTGAACTATCTCCTAGAAAAGCCTGCTCACAATAAGTGCTAATTCACTTCATTGCATTTCAGAAATCTTATTTTAGAGCTACATTAAATACAGTGCACAAGTGTCTTCACTAGAGAAGTAAAGAAAGATGTTTCCTATGTTCCCAATTATTTCCACCTATTGCAAAGAGATATTTGACTCAGTGATATGATCAGCTCTGAATGCATTTGTATCAAGCCTACAAACGCAAGTAGACTTGACCCCACTAAGAAGAAACTGATGTTATCTGCTCTGAGACAAAAATTCAATCACTGTCCCTACCAAAAAAATCTGTTACAGGATAACGCACCTCAATAATAGGAGGATTTTTTTTTGGTAGTTAAAATAGGTCCATTTTTTTTCCAAATACTGAGCTTCTTCTATCATTCACAAAAGCAAAATAATGGTAGTTCTAATAGCATTTGTCGGGCTAATGCAACACAGTTAATAGAAAAGATAAATTCATCCAGTTCTCGATCAACAAAAAAATTCTCAGTTTGTAACTCGTAAATACCAGGTATATACCATTGTCTCTATGTTCATCTGAAAATATATTCAGCATGCTAATTTCTTTAATGAACATATTTACTTTAATGTGGTACCTTCAAGGCCCCACCAACACTCAACCTTCCAGAATGTAGGTTTAAAGTGAACTTTGTAGTTTGATTTCTTGCTTTTTGCAAGACTAAAAAACATGCAGTTCTTTCAAGTAATGCATCACTTTTTTCTGATCTAATATTTCACAGCAAAAAAAGTCTAAGGTACCAATATCACCACGTGCTGCTAAACATTAATTTAGAAATCAAGTAAGCTACATGCAAGAACATTTTGTGTAAGATTTTCATATGAACAAAGAAACAGCAATAAAGAAGAAAAAAAAAAGAGAAAAAACACAACAACATACAAACCCCTCAAAAACCGCCTAGAAAGTTGCTTATGTTGACTCTAAGGTGGTAATATAAGCAGGCTGAGGACAGAGGGCAACTTCACTAAGGGTAGACAGTAATTTTTCATTTCCTTTCTACATTTTCTCTGGCAACACTACGTATTTTTAAGAGGATGAGAAGTCAAAGACAAGGGATTCAAGTAGATTTACAATAATTAAAAAACTTGTAAGATGATGAACATATTTGTTCTGAGCCAGTTTCTTCTATTCACCTCTGATTATAGAGAACAGTGTAAAAGGGCTCCTGGAGAGCAGCCTGTAGCCCTTTAAGGAGGGAGCTGAGGTTGAGCGCAGCTCTCCAGCCCCTGCTCCCAGTGGATGCCTGAGCACTGCAAACACTGACCTAACCCGATACCCTCCCACTGCTCTACAAGCACCTTTTTACATCAATGCCCTTTCAGTTATGTACTGATCAAATAATACAAGCCCTTATGTACAACAAAGTGCTCTCAGTGCACTGTGTCAGCACAGGCTAATTTAACAGATTCATTAACCCAGGGCTGACACCAAAGAGGCTCTCCCAGCTCTAGGTAGGATTGAGTTTCTGGCCATCTGCACTGAAATGATAGGCTCAGTTAGCTCTGCAATGGGAAGCAAGTATGCTAGCAACAGGAGGGGAAGGAATTTTTACATCTGCTGCATTTAGCTCTCCAGAGTTTACAGCTCTGACATGTTGAGGTTAGCCACTCAGGACAGTGCACAGGAACCCAGACGGATGGGGAACAGCCTGAGAGTGCACCTACAAGTTCCTTTCCCAAAGTCTGCAGACAGCTGTGGCTGTGCCCTGCACAATGTCTATGAGGTGTTCCATTAGCGAACTGGCTCACTGTGCACACATGTCCAGAAGAACACTTTCTAAATACGATTTTACTTTCAATCAGGCTGTAGTTTAAACATGTCAAGCTGATACTGCAGCTTAATGATACCTGCAAAAGCTGCCCCAAAGCACATGGAAGAAAGGAAAAAAAAACCCTCAAACTAACACCTGCCATGTAAAATACACTAAAACATGATATTCAGAACTGGGAGGTGTTCCCAGTCTCTGAGTAATCTTGCCATCAAAATGATAGTTTCCAGTAATGAAAGGTATTTATTTGCTGTATTAATTTGAAAAAGAGTTTAAAGTTCCATTTTGAGTAAGGAGGCTGTATGCCCACACTCACACAATGTGATGGGAAGTAGATAGAGGGATGAAATGTTAGGAAGATGGCTGCAGATGGCTTCAGCCTTCCTTTCCCATTTAAAAACAAACCAAATAATATTTCCACACACCTCTGTCAACCAGAACATATTTTTAAAAGTAGTGCTAAAAAACCATGTTCCTGCCATCCAAATGGGATATGAGATGATCCAACTGGCAGTAGTTGGCTATGAATGGGCCTCTATCCCAGGCTGCTTTGACAAGTTAAGCATTTCTGAACAAATTTCTGGCATCACCATCTGGGTGAACTGAACTCACAGATGAAAACAAACTAGTCTTTTTTTTTTCCTAAAGGGATTCTGATTTATTTACCAGAGTATTTGCAGAATCTTATGCCCCAAAGGATCACCAGGTACATAAATCTGATAGTCAACTCAAACATCTGGGTTCTGCAAGTAGGAATGATATTGGGGCAAATTGGAAGAAGTAAGTAACATACAGGGAATGTAAGTGCAATTTCAATGTCTTTACACTTGTAGCTAAATATAGGTTCATTGCTATGGTCGTGATGTATTATATTAGTATGCCAATAATCTAGTTTCTCATGTGGCTTTTATTATGATAGCAAGCCAGAACTGAAATTTGGTGGTAGAGATCAAAAGGATTTCCACATCTAGTAAGTAGGCCAATCACTTTACATTTAACCATACAGCAATCTATATTCTTGGAATTTTCTTCTTCTCCTCACCTGAAAATGCCACAGTATACAATCTGTGTACAGGAGATGCTGAAAGGAAGCACCATTTGTACTTTTTCCCTTTTGCCTTTAAAAACTATTAAGCTTTATGAAAAGGTGACAAAGCCAAATCATCATTCACAAGTAGACATGTCAAAGAGTATGTTCTCAATCGAGATCCAGGGAAAACACATTTGGACTTCAAAGAAAGAGCCAACTCTGCAGTGTAGAACTCAGTAAGACTGTAAGACTGCCTGGGAAACTTCAGTCTTCATCAGGAAATGCCAGAAGTCTGCCAGACCGTCACAGCAAGTAGATCAAGAGAAATTTAGTTTGCCTCCAGCTTTGATTCTTTTAGACATGGAAAGAAAAGCTTACTTAACAAAGCTTTGGAAGAAACTGGAACATTCAGATAATCACTGTATGAATAATTAAAGATATATTAAAAAGTTATAAGGTGTCTTTAAGAAAGGTTTCGGCTGAACCAGCCATGGTTATTCTATGCCTGAGTGTAAAGTAACCAACTCCAGAATGCATTTTGGTTTCAAAACAGATGTACAATGTAATGTCACTTGATCCTCCTCCTACCTTTTCACAGGTAATGCTACCACTGAGAGTATGAAGTGTAATTATGCTAAAACTTGAATTAAAATGCCATTGGAATCTTCTAAATTCACTGTGAACGTGAGGCATATTTGGCATTGATTAATGCATATCAACCCATTCTCAAATGAAAGAATGTTTGCTTTTAATAATCAAGTAGGCATTTAACATATGAAGAAATATAAGGATTTAAACACCACCAGCAATTTACAAAGAAGTCAGACATGGGGATCAGTTGCTATTCATGAAAAGGTGTCACTTACAATAGGTGACAATGCCTTAAATACTACCAAGTAGGACTCTGCATTTGTCCTCATATATCCACTAAGGAGTAAATGTTGCTCCACAGAGCAATACACTCCCCTACTTACAGGGCAGCAGCTCATCTCTTTTTTAATGGTGATCAAAGCAGGAAAATGGGGAGTACCAGAAAGTGATTTAAGGGCCAAGAGGGGACGTTGACTGGAGATTGTGCTGCGAGACCCCACATCACAGAGCATCAGCAAATCCTGCTAAACCACAGGTGCTGTAAAAGGCGATGAAGTTTCTTGTACAAAAGATGCAGCATATAGTGGATTTTCTATGTTTGGTTTTAAACTAAATAACAGTAACAGAAAGGAAAGTGAATGGTTGCTTGCATATTATTTAGTAGACGCAAATCCAAAACCCAAGGAACAAAAAGGTCAGCATACTAAAGACAGGCTGAATTTTCATATAGGCCAAATTTTTCAAGGAAGCAGATAATCTCATCCCAAAAATGTGTATACTTTTTTGATATTAATACTTCATTTTTTCAATGAAGAAAAAAGCTGGATTAAGATGCATAGGTGCACTTGTGTTATTCCCTTTTTCCTTTAAAAACTGTTAAGCTTTATGAAAAAGTGACAAAGCCAAATCATCATTCACAAGTAGACATGTCAAAGAGTATGTTCTCAATCGAGATCCAGGGAAAACGCAGGATATCTGGACTACCCCTCCCATTGCCCTGGAGGGTCTGGGACCCTCGCCAGGATCCCAGGAGGACACAGTCCATGGGAAAAACTTCCAACACTCATGGACGAAGTAAAAGTAGTAAAAACAAAAGTTAGATTATAGTTTAGTTTATCACAGAGGTGACACTTGTAGTTTTGGGTTTTATAGCGTGGATGTAAAAGAAGACAAGATGGAGGATTTTGGGTGTTGCCCTAAGTTCTCTTTTCTTCTTCTTCTTGCTCCATGTACTGCAGTGGAGGTGGCACAAAGACATTGGTAGAATAGATTTGAGGTAGAAGAAACGTATTAGCAATAGGTGATAGTTATTAGTACAGAATTATAAACATAGTATGTTGTATCAGCTAATTGGATAACAGAGTCCTTAAAACTTCACTGCAGTCGCCATTTCACGGCTTTTGCAGCACGTGTTTCAGAGTGTTAAGTCCAGGGTACAGGACGGCATGCTGAAATAGAGATAAGAACTTAATAAACAACAAGAGAAACTGAAAAGCTGCGAGTCCGACCTCTTTGATCTGGTATTGGGACTTTGATAAGAAGAAAAACTTCTATTTAGAAGCAGGGGTCCTGACAAGAGCCCTCAACTGCTCCTCATCAGTTTTTTCTATTACTTCAAGGGGATTCAGATCATGTATTTTTATTTCCTTGACATATATAGTGGAAGTAGGAATAACTTCTCCAAAACATCACATACCCATTATTAAGAGTCCTCTAAAATTAACTTAGTGTTAACTGAACCGGTAGTGAACTATCAGAACACCAATCTAATGAAGAAAACAAGTTGGACTCAATTGACCCCTAGATATCAAGCGATTCGTGTTATCTGCTTCTTCTGATGCAGAATCCAAGCTAGGGCTCAAGAGGGTACAAAAACCCATGGTGGAAAGACCCATTTTCTATTATACTGAATAAAAATTATACAGCTTCTTCATTTTTCAGAATTTATGTTTTCTAACCAAAAAAGCCTCTTTAACCATGGTGAAACATAGGGCAGGATCTTCTATTTTGTCCATGGAAAACATGGGACATAGATATATAAATAACAAAATACTTTAACGCATTACTTTCCCCTTGTAGTTCAACAATACAAACGACTGAACAAGCAAAAAGAAAACACTTTTAAAGAGCACATTCTTTCCAATAATCCTAGGAGATCTCTATTTTAAGGAAGAAATAAAATGCAAAGTAGATGAAAATGAGGATGATTTGCACACTGGCAATAAAAACAATTACAATTCTCTGGATGAGACAATCATGACTAATTGTCAGAAATCATTGAACAATGCAACCAAGATTCAGTTCTTCCTCCATATGAAATTCTGGCTAACAACAGGATATCTTATAGGCTCAGCAGATTTTACTTAATGTCATTTGGCAAACTCATGTTTATTTTGGTTAATATTTTCTACCCATGTCATACAAGTCAAGGACAGTAGCTACCATAATACCCAAAGGCAAGAGACCCCATCAAAGAGCTGGAAATCTAGCAGTGCATGAAATTTTTATTAATCCAGTCCTAGTAATTGTTAAAACATCACTCCTTGCTTTTCTTCTATGGATAGAGCCTGTTATTTTTATTCTTCTCAGTTAGAAACTATGATTTATAAAGCAACATTTGTGACTAGTCTTTTTAAGACTATACTCTCTAATTGGTTTGCAATTAGGTAATATTCCCAATTCTATTGGAATAGTGAGAACTAAGTTACTTACTTTTCTTCAGTTTTACTTTTACTCTATTCCTCCCAGCTTTTTGGTTCTCGTAAAATGGGCTGTAAGACTGCGACTGTTAGCAGTACATGATATTTTTCCTCCAAAGTATTCTCATTCTTGTTGGATAAACCATGCATGAAAACAAGTGTTCTGCACTATTGAAATGAAGTCTTAAAACACTTGTGACTTCAATCAAAAACCACAAAAACAAAGCCCTTCTGTGAGAGAGCCTGCAGGATGAATAGAATCATAGAATCATTTAGGTTGGAAAAGAGCTTTAAGATCATTGAGTCCAACCATTAACCCAGCATTGCCAAGTCCACCACTAAGCCATGCCCGTAAGTGCCACATCTACATGTCTTTTAAATACCTCCAGGGATGATGACTCCAACATTTCCCTGGGCAGCCTGTTTCAGTGCTGGATAACATTTTTGGTGAAGAAATTTTTCCTAAGATGCAACTTAAGCCTCCCTTGTCACATCTTGACACAGTGCCATATCACTTGTTACCTGGGAGAAGAGACTTGACCCCCACTTCACTACAACCTCCTTTCAGGTAGCTGTAGAGAGCAACAAGGTCTCCCCTGAGCCTCCTTTATTCCAGGCTAAACAACTCCAGTGCTCCTCATCAGTTGTATTCCAGACCCTTCACCAACTGCACTGCCCTTCTCTGGACATGCTCCAGCACCTCAATGTCTTTGTTGTAGTGAGGGGCCCAAAACTGAACAGATGATTCAAGGTGCAGCCTCACCAATGCCAAATACAGGGGTACAAATCACTTCCTTAGTCCTGCTGGCCGCATTATTTTTGATACAAGCCAGCACGGCATTGGCCTTCTTGGTCACCTGGGAACACTGCTGGGTCACATTCAGCAAACTGTCTGCAAAGGAAAGATAACACAGGTATCCCCCAAAAACACCTGAAGTGGAAGGATTTAGGAAAATTTATTTCCGAAGGCAAGAACACTAAGAACACCTCTTTAACAGTGTTACAAACATTGGGCCCTAGGAGAAAGGCACGCCTCTGTTCTTCTCAAGGCTTTTATTGTTTCTCCTGCCCCCCTTGCCTGCTGCCAGGGGGGCCTTCTGAAAAGCCCACAATCTTCTTCCCGTGGTAGGGAGCCCATCCTTGTGGAATGCGAGAGGAGAAAAACGTAACAGCATTCCTGGGAAAGATGGCATTCTCCCCTGTAGGAGAATTCCTCTGAGTGAATACGCCTTCAACTCCTCAAAAATAAGTCTTCTGAATTCATCTACCCCCTAGACCATCAACCAGCACCCCCAAGTCCTTTTGTGCCAGACAGCTTTTCAGCCACTCTTCCCCAGCCTGTAGGTCTGCATGGGGTGGTTGTGACCCAAGTGCAGGACCTGGAACTTCGCCTTATTGAACCTCATATTATTGTCCTTGGCCCACCAACCTATCCAGATCCCTCTGCAGAGAGCCTTTCCACCCCACAGCAGATCAACACTCCTGGGCAATTTGGTGTCACCTGCAAACTGACTAAGGGTGATCACAAGCCCAGTCCAGATCATTGATAAAAACATTAAACAGGACTGGCCCCAATACTGAGCCCTGACGACCAACACTGGTGACCTGCCACCACTCTCTGGACTGGCCATACAGCCAGTTTTGTACCCAGTGAAGAGTGCACCCAGCAAACACATACAAACCTAATGACTTGATTACAGTGTGCACACATGGGAGTACGCTTTCCAGCTGGAATATGCTCTGCCCTCTGAACCAACGTGTCTTGTTCATTTAGCACAGGTGCTGTTGCAGGCTTTTCACTCAGGGCACTCGTTCCAGGTGATTTAATATTGTTTGATGTCCATCCACTGGCAGGAGCTGGGGAAAGAGTGCCAAAAGCATTTAGAAGACCATATTTGAGTACCAAGTAAATTAACTTCAAATACAAGCAACCAACAACATTTGCCTAACATCTTTGTTCAGTGTATACCTGACTACTTTAAGGAACAAATTAAAAAGCACTTCTTTTCCCCTCCTTGCCCATCAAGTGACCAAGTAAGTCCTACCTACTTTATGAAATGTCTGTGAAGTAACGCAGAATGCTTTTGGCTAACTTGTAGTAGTGGACAAATTTCAACATGCTGAAGAAGTTAAGCAAAAGAATATACAATCTGTGAAGGCATTATTTTGCTTTAGATAGAAAAGCTGAAGCCAAGAGTATTAGTGTATGAACAGTGTATGAACAGAGGCAGGAGAATATGACATACCTACTCAAAATATTCCGCAGTGAGTGCAATAGATCACACATCCTTACTTACAGGTTAAACAAGAGTACACATTTAATACAACATGTATAGCAACTTTAAAATAGAGTACTATATAAGGAAAATATACTTCTAAATTGAAATCAAACACTATTCTAGATCACTGGATTCTGGCAATCTGAAGCACTCCAAAGGTCATGTTCCTCCCTATAAAAGTTATAGCACAAATAAGCACCTGATATCTTCAGAAATGTGTACATGACACACTTCCATGGTACCCAGGTTTTCAGAGTTGTAGAATAGACATAAGTTTTCATGGAGTTTGAAAAACGCGTTTACAAAAATGAAAGGCACAGATGATACCGTTGCCAAGGGTAATGAAGAAACAAACAGTCCTCTGCTTTTCTTTCTCCTCTATTGTGATATATGTACCTTGGTACATATATGTACCTTGGTAACATACAAACTACAGCAACACAAGTTTATGGGAGCAGTTATTCCTGTCAGGGGGAGATACCTTTTTCTTTTTCAAGTATGTCATAAAAATCCCCACATTTCCATAGCCTTTTATTTGCAAACACAGGCAAAAGAAACCATGAGTGTTTACTCGGTGTCCTGGCTTTAGTGCGGCCTTGCTAAACCATCTAAGTTGAAAAGTGAAATTAAGATCCAAGTGGCAACTCTAACAAACCATGCAATGACAGACATCAGACAGCATAGGATGATGCTTCTGCTGCAATGATGCAGCTCTCCAACAGCAGGGTTGAGGCATTGGTATGTAGCTTCACAAAAAAACCCCACTAGTTTGTAGAGCTGTTAATCTTTGTGCTATTCATCCTCTCTTATTTTTCCTATCATCTTCCAGGGAAAAGATAAAAAATAGTTTCTCATTATCTCAGCTAATGCCATGCTGATCAGACTCTGTCCTACAGAAAAGTTGCAAATACCTTTCAAGCAAAACAATGCATTCCCTGCTCAAATAGAAGTGGCATACTAATTCACAGAGAAAATAAATTTAAGTGACACTGAATCCACAGAAAATCCAGCAGAAATGCCAATACGGTGCTATTTACATAATTAAGATAACCGAGCACTATACAATTTAATCAAAACAATACCATGAAATTTAGTTAACAACCCCCTCCTCTACTCAAGCATAAGCTAAAGCAACACAGCTGGAAGAGAAATCATTTTTAAAACCAATACTTTTGTACTATAATTACACTTGGTATTAACCCACTGATATGGGCTCAATATCTACTTTTGTTTACTCTTTCTGTATATGAAGAATCAGTATATTCATACTCTTTTTTTATTGTTTAAATGGTTAGTTCATCAAATTTTCTCATCTCAGGTCATTTCAAAACTGACATTTTTGGATCCTCGGATCCTTTCAGAATCTGAGTAGCAAAAGTGTAACAGTTCATCAGGGTTGCTTTTTGGTTTTTGAGGGGGGGTTTGTTGTGGGTGGTTTTTTTCAATACAAGACTATTCGTTATATTTAATGTATAAATAACTAATTTGCAATATCTTGAAAAAATAACTTCTTTATTCTTGAAACATACAACATTCCTGAAGAGAAAGAATTTGGGAATAGAAGCACTTGATCTTGAACAAGTCACTTTGCTACTGTAGTTCACTTTCTGTTATAAATGTCTGCTTAGCTGAAAACCTAGGAACAGATAAAAATGAAAAAGGTGGCAGAACGGCTTTGAAGACGTGAACAAAAGTGGTGTTGATTAATAGCACTTTCCTCCCTTGTCATCACACATAGCTTTCCTGTTTTCAGATCCCATTTCACGAGAAGACAGCAATACACACTAAAACCAAATCTGTTTGAAGACTGCTTTTGCCATAAATCAAATTGCAGCACAGCTTCTAGTGTATTGCTGATTTCTGTTTACTGAATCCCAAAGCCCATTCAGATACATTTTGTTTGCACTGTGTAGTTAAGAAAAGTCCTGCTTGCTTAAAGGGATAAAAAAAAAAAGTACAAACATCACAATTGTTCTCTTTTCTTTGGTCTCATTACAGCTTCCATTAATGCTGTGTTTATGAATGATGCTTTTCTGAACACCACCTAACTTCAAAGTTACTACTGGCCAGGAGCAGAATTTGTCTACATAAACCTTCTCTACAATGCTGTTAGATCAGTCATTTCTGAGTTATTTAAAGCAATAAAAAAAGGAGAAAAGGGGATAGTCCATCATGTTAAAACAAAAACTCTCCTTTAAGCGAAACATAATACAAACCACACAAATTAGTACTGTGTTAAGCAAGAGCTGCAACATAAGCAAAACCAAGCTGGGCATTTGGCATTGGGGACCAGCAAAGGCAAATGGGTCCACTGCACTTGTATTGAAAACACTGAACTCAACCTCGGTGCCCAAACCTTCAGCAGACAGAGGACTCCCATGAGATCATAGCCCAAATGCAAAAAGAGTGAGAGGAATAACAAATAACCCTAAGACTTCAGATAATTCTGTATTTGCCAGAATATTTCTGGATACTGAAAAAAGCTTAAGTTCTTAAAGGCTTTCTACTCTCCTTTGTAAATTTATGCCATTATTTGGCCCACTATGATGGGAACAATATCTAATTGATCACTGCGCCTGCCATCAGCATCTGAGAACTAAGACAGAAAAAGTTGCCTTCTGCTCAAAAATCCTTGAAAATCAAGTCCTTAAGGACCTCTTCTTCCATCTCTTGGGGCCAGTGTAAAGCAAGGAAGCTCCCTGCTCATGCTCACAATTTGTGCCCACAGCAGTCTCTCAAGGATTTTCTCTCTCTTTGCTGGTAATTACGTTAAGATCTCATTGGTCTTGCACAGTTTTAATGCTGCTCTATTCGTGTTCTAAAGTGGACTCAGGCTTCTTTCAGTTCAGATTTTTTCTTCCTAAAGAAGAGGAGTCAGCCTGCTTCCATTGCCTTCAGATCCATACTCTTATTAAAGAAAATACACCAGTAAAGTACTCTAATATCTATTTCATCACATTTATCATACTGGTTTCTTTGTAAATCTTCTACAGTTACTCTCTAGATTATTTTTTTTTTTCCCACATAGGTCATTCTCCCTATCACTGCTTGATTTGCCTCAGTCTTTTATCTTCCTCATTCCTTTCTGAACACCAGCATGAGGATAGCTTTTACTGGCTACTTCTGTCTTTCCATAGGCCACAAACATGCCTCTAACACTTCAGTAATTTTGCCAGAGGCTCATTACTTCCACTGCAACACAGAGCACTTTTTTGTTGGTGGTGGAATTTTTGTTTAGTTGGTTCGCTTTTGATTTTAAACCCCCCCACTATTAACTCCCTACTTAAATCTATTTAAATTCTCAGTATTTTTTTCCAACAATACTCCACCTCTTCTAGCTAGAGAATTTCAAATATTAGGTCTATTTTCTTGTTTAGATTGAACATTGATGTTTCCCATCTATTCCTGCTACTTAAACAGCAAGTTTAACACTCCAGTACTGAAAGAGATGTTTTTATTGCAAACAGAAAGGGGACACTCTGAGTTCACGTATTCTCCTCCTCTTCTTTCTCTTCCCTACTCCCTTGGAAGTCTTTCAGATTTAAACACAAGCAATTGATTCAAAAACATCAGGCCTAGAAAACTGATGCAGGTGCTTGTTTTTCTTGCACTGAGAAGATTTTACCAGGGCACATGAGTGATGCCAAGGTAGGCACAAATCGTTACACTCAATTTAAACAAAGATCTCTCAACTCTAGGCAATCAGTCTGAGCTCTTCTATATAGTTTGTACTTTATACTTAAGCTTTCTAAATTTTACGTATGTGATCAGCAGCTTTGTTCTCCAAGAATGCTGGGGAGATGTCCTAGTACTCAAAATCAGTTGTGGTGCATGCACATTTTTAATTGCAAATGATGACTGCATGGGAATGGGAAAGGAAGCCACTCAAGCTTCCTCACAACACAATCTCACCCCCCATATTTTCTGGTTGTGACCTTTGTTGCTGAAATGTGACAAAGCACAGCAACTTCTGTGAGCGGTCTGAAGATTTAAAAATATAGTAATTAAATACAATTAATAAATATAAGAAATAATTTATAAGAATTACACACCCCACCAGGAGCTATTCTGACCCGAGTGCCAGAGAGGTTTGTGTCCTCTGCATGTCACAAAAAGATCTCCGTGGCCAAATTTTGGAGTTTTGCAGGCTTTACTTCACCTTTGCTCTCGTTATCAAACATTCTAAAACACTGTTGATTTGCACTGGTGTATTGTTATTGTTGTTTTGGGGTTTTTTTTTCTGGAGCAGAAAACACTCTGTACCTGACTATTAACTTTCCACTTTATTAGGTTTAAGTTTAGCAAATCCACGGTGTTTGCTTTCACTAAACTCCTTGGTATGGCTAGTTTAATATTTAACAATCTTTTAGGCAAGGTAAAGAATTGGCTTTTTTTTCTTTTTTAAAAAACCCCAGTGTGACTTTGCCCTCGTTAGTCTAACAATAGGCTGTTCCATCGCTGAGCACATGGATAACTGCAAACACTGGTGAAAGGTTTGGAAGACAAAGGAGAAAGGCGGATACGCAGTGGTGCCAAAGTCACTTTGACAGAGGTTCTCCGGTGCGTAGCAACAACACAACAGCCTGAACTGTTTAACGCTCACTTAAACATAACATCAGACTTCATGTAATATCTATAAATAACAATGCTACTTTAAGCAGTGGGAGTGCCAGAACTTCATTTTAAAGTGTTCTAACTCGGTGATTTATACACTTCTATCAAACTACTGTATTATAAATGGAAAATATAAAGCTTCATACTTCCAGTTTTCTGACTTTTCCTAATATATCTCTAGTGTAAGAAATCTCCCTGTTCCTTCCTTCCAAACCAAACAGATGGCCGGATGAAGCAACATGTCTGAAAAGCTCGTCTGTCAGCTCATTGAAGTAGCTGTATATAACACCCCTTCCACTCCCAGGCCCGTAGGAAATCACACAAGTTCAATGGAGAATGCTACAGAACAAGTAAGAGGTGAGGAAAAACAAATCCACAAAAAAAACCCCCAATAAACCCAAAGCTCAATCCCTGTGTTCTACAGTTGTTCTTCTGTTTCTTATGGAATCTTGGAAACAGTCAAAGCTAAACTCCTTTCACTGATTAAAGGCAGACCAGGAAGGATTAAATGATTAAACCTTTATCATGTCTTTAAGTGCCCAGTAAAAGCTGGTATGCACCCGTGGAAAATCAAAACAGGTGCCACCTCAGCCCAATTTCAAAAACCCCTGCAACTAGAGGGAATAGTTCCTGTGTTAGTAACCAGCCTTTCAACTGGAAAGGCTCTGGGTAAATTAGCTGTAAAGCATCTTAATTAAAATGAGTATGGTGGTTTTGGCTTGCTCAGCCTGTCTCCTTGTGATTTGTTACATCGCATACCATCACAAATCTGGCACAACTGGAATTACTTTTACCGAAAACGTGACTTGAGGAGAAAAAGAAAAGGAAGACCTGAACAATAGTGTTTCATTTCTCTGGAGTGGCAGTTTAGAACCCCATTTGGTAGCTTTCTGCAGATAAGATTTTGCCTCCCTTGTTTTTAGCTCCTATTCTGACCTCAACAGCTTGACTATGCCTGCAAAGAGCATATCTTTCCAGTCTCATGTAGATTATCTGCCAGTGTCATGAAGCAGATGTTTAACACTGAATACTGATAAGAATGCATTTACCAGAGGAATATTGACTTTTCATTTGTTGAAAAGGCATAATTCCTGGACATCCTACACCTGTACACGTGAATGGGACACATCACTGCTCTGAGCTGGTGCTAGCGAATGAAGAGGAACTGATCTGGTGAGTCAGTCTGTAACAAGGGGTTAGTTGCTTTTTAACAAATCAAAGACAACAAGCATCTAATTTTGAAAGTCAGTGATTGCTCCCACGTGATGCATGTGAAATAACCACAGAACATAATAATCCCTTCATCTCAGTTTAAATGACCACAGAAAGAAATATGCATCTCTCCAATTTAATGCAAACAAATTCACTTAAGTGCACAGCTTGGTACAAGACCACATGAATTTAGAAAAGTCAAATCACAGGAAAATTATCTGAGAAAATTTGTATCAGAAACCTGAGTTTCTAGCCAGCAGATCTTGTAGTGAGGTACACAAGGCTACTCTGTCTCTAAAACGTAAGTAGTACATTTCTGCATCATTCCTATGATCTGCCCCTTTCTATAAACTGATATTCAAGTTTTAGAAACATATTCATTTTTTTTGCCATGTCTACAGGAGTTAAAATTTCATACTGCCATCAAGTTAAAATTAATATTTATAAATTACACTGTTTTCACAATGGGTTTTGCTTGGCTAAGTGACTTCACATTACTTAACTTGTAAGAAAAAACCCTTGTGGTTTGCTGTCACATGATGATATAACCATTTAGATTAGATGAAAAATTAATAACAGTCCATAGACCAGGATCAGGAAGCTTTTGTGTTTTGACCTTCCAATCACAACACTTTCATGGACAAGGCCTTTTGCTTTCATGAATGGTGACTACATCATGGAGAAGCAATCTTTTAACAACCTTTTTCAGTGAAAAATACTGAAACTACTTATCTTTTTGGACCTGTTTCTAGTAGAAGCCTTACCAACTTAAAACAGATTTGCCTTAATGACTAGTGGTGCTACTCCAGTTTCTTACCCATGTTCAGACCATGGTCCTTAATGGGCGAGTACCTCCTTGAACTCCTGTAATTAGTCCTGCCTTTAAATTCCTGTTCTACAAAGGAAAAAATATTAGTAGAAGAGGGCCCTAAAAACAAAATTGCAGAAGTTTACTTGGAACAAAGTGATGCTGACACAGTAGTTCGGTTGCCTTTTCCATGCAAAAGTATTCCCAAAGCTGAAGGGCTATTAACTTAACTTAGTCAGGGTAGCCTGAAAGGTCAACAGAATGGATATAAGGGCAGGGGTGATTACAAGTGAACAGAAAAGAAAAGGTGATGAGGACAAAGTGTTGCAGTGCCTCCCTTTTTGGACCTTGAGCAAGGACTTATTGGCATTACAAGCATTTTATGATAGCACAATATATCTCAGTGCTTTCCTCCCTCTCCCCAGCTTCATACTGCTTGACCCAATAGCCAGACTCCATAGAATTTTACCCCAGTTTCTTTACAGAATTAAGTAGCAGAATAAGTACCAAGGAAGGAGACAATGACCCAGACTATCAATATATGCAGAGCAGGATGTCAAATCACATCTAGAAACAGGCTTGCATTTTCTTCTTCTTAAGTTCTAATATTACTGGTGGAATGTGATCTAGAGAAAAAGACAGCAAGACAGCTAAGGATAACTCCAGAGGAGGTAAATGCAAAGCTACCAAATACACGAAAACACCTTCAAGGAAATAGCAGAATTTTTAAAACAAAGTTAACTGGGGAGCAATTTTTCTGTGCTTGCAGTCAGCTTCTGAGTGTGTTCCCTCTGCTGAGGGGAGCATGTGCTTAACACATGTGCTGGCTCAGGATTAGGAAACTGACAGTTGTGGGTATTGCAGAATATGCTGACATTCCTTAGCAGCTCTACTGGAAGGGGATTATATATCCCAGTGACATCAGGCTGAGAGAGACCCTGGGAATAAGGAAACTGTCACATGTGAGTAAACAGTCACTTAAAATGCAAGCTTTGAACAAGTCTATTGCAAACCTCCCTCAACCCAGCTGCAAAGCCTAGGAGGAACAAAGGGCATCAATTGCAATGAAACCCTCCTTTCCAAGAAGAAAACTAGCCTTTCTGGCCACCAGCTGTAACAGCTTCCCACAGGACCCCTGCCATCCCACCGGACCCCAGCAAGCAAAGCAGGATGCTGCCTGCCCAGCTCCTGTACTGAAAGGCAGGACACAGTGCTGTGCCTGGCACGCAGCCTGTCAAGTGCCCACTGCACCAGCAGCTCACCCTCCAACAACAGCGTTTTGAAGGTGCCAGGAAAGAGAAGGTAATTTCATGTGCAAAATATAACACTGGAAGTCCTGACAGCTCCTGACCATCACAGATCCTGCTTCACTTTCCATGAGAACAGTTCATCTCATGGACTAACTCCAACTTGTATAGCTGTGTTTACTGGGCAATTAGACTTTTTTAAATTATCCTGGCAGTTTCGATTAGACATGGTGCTATTCACTTCCTTTCAAGATGCTGTGGAGTGTTACAGCATGCTGACAAGCAGCTGTTATGTTTCACCCAAGAAGTGACTGGATGGTGGTGGAGAGTGAAAGGCATCCCTGTGCAGACATCATGTCATTGTCCAGGACTAGAAAATGCTTTGAGGTTCCTTGGTGGTGAGCAATGCTATGTAAGTGCAGAGTAACAGCTAGTTATCAAATAGTAAAGTAACTCACTACAATGTAGCTAGGATGCTCTGTGTAATTTCATTTTTTTACTTTAATATACTCTTGTAAAAAGCTTCTGCCTGTGGTGGGTGAGTAGAGAGCTTCAAAGATAACAAAAGTGAAGTGAGAACTGTTATAAATTCTAGTCTGTACACTTAACACACAGTAACAGCCATAATTTTACTTATTTCAATAATAGAAAAAAATCAACAATACAGACAAGAGAGGCTGATAGCAATTTCGTTATTTGGAAACCATTGTCCAGGCAAATGCCACTGCTACACTGTGTGCCTGTCCCATCTACCAATGTGCATCCAATGTGCCAGAGATCAGACTTGTTTTATTAGTTCATTTGTTTGACAAGACAAGTTTTTATCCTGCTTATCCATCTTCTTACCCATGCCTTAAAATAAAGCATGAGGCAGCCATCCCTCATTTCCTTGACCAAACCACTAGGAATCCTGTCAGAAATTTATTCCAAAGAGGAAAAAAACTTCTATTACCTTCATAGTAGCAAAAAAAAAAAAAAAAAGCCATACTGCTTTTAACAGAGGAAAAAAAAGGTATTTTCAGTGGCCTATCCAAGAAAGAGACATTCCAACTAATAATCAAAAAGATGCTCTCTACCCAAATGACATATCTGTGTAGTCAGACAACTTAATGAAATCACTGGTAATATTCATGCCACATCATCAATCAGCAGCTTACAGCTTCCCCAGACAGAAAATCCTGTGACACGCCTGCTTTGCTATGGAAACAACTTGGTGTTATATACAATATTCATTAGAAGCGTGAGTGGTATCAGAGCCACAAAACTGTACTCCCAATACATGTCTGCTACTAATAGCATACTGATACACTTTTACATAAGATTATGTCTTCCTTGTAATGATTTCCTTAGGCAGACTTCAACTAGGAAATCAAGGGGCTTTTCTGTCTAAAATTTTATCACGCCTATGGCCTACAAAGCTAAATTTTGTTTGGCCTGTAAAGCACTGGCAATTTTACATTAAAGAAAACTTTATGCTGACAGACTGCAAACAAACAGCAGAATTCATGTCTGAAGTCCAAGCATGCCCTGAAACAACTATAGTCTTTATTTTTCTTCAACTTCTGACTAATTTTACCAAGGCATTCAACCACTGAAACAGTTTTACCTGTTAGACTGCTGGTTTCAGCCTTACTGAGTAAGCTCAGGTACACCAAAACCTTGGATATTTTTATTTTTGTAAAATATAAGCCTGAGGAAAAGATGGCCATGCCATCTCTGCTTGCAACCATGCTTAGGTCTCTCCCACCTGCTACTTTTGCATTACCAATTTCTTGAATGACATGGGTGATGCATGGCTCACAAAACCACAGGTGAGCCTTGGGCAGGTTTACAGGCCACACCTGCAGTGAAATCTGTCAGATAGGAGGTTGTCTCTGAACAAGCCTCCAGAATCCTAGTAACTGCTGGAATTCCAATCAAATCATGAACTGCTTTCAATACAGAAATTGGTCTTGCAGGCAAGTTATGCATGTCATTTCTTCACTCAATTGCTGAATGCTCTAAAATGAAGATGCCTTTAGACTGATGAAGTCAGATAGCGTAGAAGATGAATAAAACCTGAGAGTATTTTGGCATCTCCAAAAGTCCACTTGTCTTCACTGTTTCAGAGAGCAGTTCCACATACAGGGGACAAGTGCAGACTGGCTTCCCATGGCAATGCTAACTCCTCATGTTCCCAAGATGCACACGCTAACTGAAGCTCCCCTGGCACCTGAGATACACTACTTTCTCTCACCCCTGTTAATTCCTGGGCAGTTGCCATTCACAATGCTGCATTATCTTCCATGCACTTTCCAATTTTAGGAAACTGAGTTTTCAGTGCCTCCTTCTCCCACAGCTTTTATTTCTAGCTCCCACAATATTTTTGGGGAGAGAAAGCAACTTTGCTTCTTTAGAAGTTAAGCAGTGCATCTCAAGACCCTACAGCAAGACAGCACAAAGCTGACATCCTCATGACCATTTCCTTCCACCAGCTTCTCTATCAGTATGAATTTCCTATGCTTTCTGTAAGTTATTATGGAACATAACAACCAAAACTTCTCTCTCTGGCTTTCTCCCGCACCGACCTAATGTGAAAAAAGATTTTCACACTATCCAAGAGTACAGGCATAGATTTTCACAATAGTACAGAATCAAGTATAGTTTAATTAATCCCTTTAAATCCTTCTCTTTCATGCATCTTAAAAAAAAAGTCTATTTCAAACATTTGACTCCTATTAACACTAGACCATGTCAGTAGGATTTAGCAGTGAAACACCTACCAACATACTGAAAATGGTGTCATACTACCAAAACTCCAAGCTGATGAGTGGTTTCTGTGCAAGTGAAATAATTCGTCACTTGGTGAGACAGAAAGTTATGTCAAACATGGAGCACAATTAGCGACTTAACAAAAATGCAGGATTATCATATTCCCACAAGCATTTGCCTTAAGCACACACACTACCAAAAAAAGTAATTTTAAAATAAGAGTTGGAGCTTTTGGTATTGTTGTTTTCTTTGGGTTTTTTTCCCCCTCTAATGATAGCTAACTCAAAAAAGTAAAACAATGCTAGAATTAAACTGATCTATATTTAAATAAGTCTTTCCCTTGCCCTTAAAAATACTTTCTATTTGACAGGAAAGTACAGCAATGACAGTGCATTGCCATCTTGAGGCTGGCTAGCAGAACTGCATTTCCCAACCAAAATAAATCTTTTTGTTACCAATCACAACAGTAAATTATTTAGCCAGAGGTGCCACAGCCATTATAAAACACACAGCATTAACACCATATGTTTTTGCTTTATTTTTATGCCAGGGTGTCTGTAGTTCCTTTTCAGGATTAGATATACTTTTAAAGAGGGAAAACCCTTAACAGTAGAACAAAAGCAGACAAACAAATAGAGCTGTTCAGCATATTAGATCCTGTCAGAAAGAGAATCAAGACTATTCATCTCACATTAACAAGAAAAATCTGAAGTTAAAGCTTAATTAGTAATATAGACTTCCCAGATCCTTTGAAATTACTACTCAAGTTTAGTTCAGTGTCAGTGTCAAAGACTTACTTGGATTAAAAGATTACCCCAAATTATTACTTTATGTAATATGTGTAACTGTTTTCATAATAATCGCAAGTCTTAATACAGATATGTTTATAACACTGGAGTGTTCATAAAGAAAACAGCATGCTTTCTTAAAGGGGTAAGAAGCACCAAACTACATTCACAAGTAGGAGCTATGTAAACTATCCTTGCAAGAACTCACCTTTATACAAATCTCTGTTAACACAAACCTGTGCAATAATCTGGCACCCTGCTCAAATAAAACCTACAGGTTCTAATACATAAACATTCTAATGTTTTAGTCTTTTTATTTTTTAATCTTTTTGTTTTAAATTATCTTCTACTTCTGAAAAGATTGCTTGGGAAACACATATCTGTTGACATTCCCATCCCTGAAATAGCATGGAGTATGGTTGAATTTACAGTCGCATGGGAAGCAGCAAGCTGAAACTGTGAGGTGTATATATATATATATAATTGATTTGTATAAATGTTTTCAGAAGAGGTCAGAGACATCCGATTTTGCTTGTTTGTGAAACCAATTACATCAACGAGGCTACTTACAAAGGGCTACTGGTTTCCTAAAATGGCTAAATTGGTTTTTCTTAGCCTCTTTTCTAAGCAAACCGGCCTGTACTCAAACCCCACAAACAGCCATTTGAAGCCTGTCATTTTTACACCCAAGGTGAAGTATGTTTCCCCAAGCTATCCAAAGATCCTTAAGCGAACCAGAAAAAAGCCTCTCTGAAAGTTACCTGTTTGGTTTGCAGGCTGCCAGCCCTTGGCAGAACCCAGGGGTCCCGTTGGCTTGAGGGCTGCAGCAGATGCGGTGTTGGCTGGAGCAGGTTTCACATCCGCGTTGTCTTGGCAGGCAGGCGTGCTCCTCACCGGGGTGGCCGTAAAGGCAGAGGGCTGGGTAGCTTCCAGGGAATCACTGTTCAGAAACAAGGGAAGAATAAATAAAATGCCTCTTGCTAGAAACAAGAGAATTTGTGGAGATGTGGAGTGACATTCCCTCACCCTTGTGCAACAAAGCGGCACTCACTGCTCTGTCATCACCAACGATGTTGTGGTAGTTACACATTCAAACTGCTTTTTAAAAACTGGGCACTTGACACTTGAGTAATGTCTGCCAGAAGTCAATATAGTCAATTAAATCCCTTCACAATTTCCATTTAAAATAATTAAGTGACAACATGATACAGGTAGAAGTAGAACCCTTGACGTAAATTTAGTACTATCCCAAATATTTTCAATACCTTTTTTTTACCTTGGAGACTAGGCAAAAACTCATAGTCAGATTATAGATATACATCTCAATAAAAATCATCAATCTAAAAGTGACTGAATTAAATGCAATTTTGTTCTATGGGCCACTGCTTCCACAAACAGTTAAGTATTTTAAAAGAGTTGTAAGTTTCTTTATTCATCAAATAACATGCATAATATTTTATATTGCCTCTTTAGAGCAGTTTACAGCTGCTTTTATATTTTAGAGATTTTGCATAACTCTTTTAGCTCTTTAAAAATACGCATGGTGAAAACTGAACTTAATCACAATTCACACAGAGTGTAAGTAGTCACTAATTATGCTGCCAGAAAGAAAATTTTTCATTTCTCACTTGCCTTTGGGAAGCTGAAAACAAATATTTTCATTTAAAATATTCAAACTAGAGGAGTAATTGCTAATGAAGGTTATTTGCAAACCAAAAGGACCACAAAACCAGGAAATTAACAATGTTGTGAAATACATCCAAAACCATTCCAAATACATATTTTGCACAATTTGAAAACTCATCAGTTAACACACTAGAAGCCTTGTATTCTTTCCTCTATTGAAGAAAAAAGAAGCTTACAGCACACGTGCACCATGCATATTTCACTGGGGTCATTCACAGAATTATAGATTGTGCCAAGTTCGTAAAGTAAAAATCCATGAGCTATTTTTACTTTACAAGTGTTGCACATGCACAATATTGCCTTGCCCACATGACATGCAAGAACTTGAACAAAACATGAGGCCAAAACACAAGTTCATAACCTTAATTTTTTTCTTATTCTAGATTTACAGAGTAAATAATTAACGTGTTTGGTATCTTCTTCTGGGTAAGGGATAAAAAAAAAATTATTCAAAGTTTAGAGAATATATCTGAATGTTCAGTTTAATGAATAACAACTATCATGATTGTAGACTTTTGCTAGCTAGATAGTGATAGATTTGCTGTNTGTGATTGTAGACTTTTGGTAGCAGCAGTAGCTGCTAGATAGTGATAGATTTGCTGTACACAGTGTGCACAAGCCCAGTGAAATACAAGTGATACCCTGCACTGTGTTATGTTCCAATGCTGAAAATATATTTAAAGACATTTGTATAGCACAAATGGAGGCATTGAAAGTACACCTTAAAGGCTTAGAATACAAGTCTTTATTACAGTAGATTTTGAGGCAGTGGAGATACACTGCATAAAAGTGCTATTGCAGACTGAAAGAAAAAGAGAAAAAGCACAGGAAAATATCCTCTGATGTGAATTTTCAGCTCAGTAGTCAAAGATGACAAGGTAGTTTGGGATTGGCTTCCACTATGAAGTGCATGTCTTCAACTTCATTGTTACAAAAGCATCCTTTTGTACTGCTGGGTATATTTGACACATAACCCATCAAACCCATTCCAGGCCAGAGCCCCACTGCAATTTCAAGAATTCCTCATTAACACTGTTGGTGCTAAAAAGAGAAAGTTTCCTCCTTCGCAATTGAAGAGACTCATTACTGCTTGTCAAATTGCTTTTCCAGTCTAGCACCTCTTTACTGCATTTGTCTGGAACATATAAATCATAAATACTACAAATCATCTATCAAAAATAAGAAAATCCTGCTGAGTCAGCAGCTGTCTTGTATAGAAGAGGCTACTTGACAAGCAAAAATGGATGTAAGACAAGCAAAAAGGGTACCCTGCAGAGAGAAGTCGAGGAAGCAGACTCTGACTGCATGCCCACAAGGCTGATTGTAATGTTAATTGGAAACTCTACCATTGCCATTTTTGTGGTTTAATTCTAAGGCTTGCGAATGATGTGGCATGCTAATTCACAGTATCACAGTATATTATTCTGAGCTGGAAGGGACCCACAAGGACCATCAAGCCCAACTCTTAAGTGAATAGCCAACATGGGGATCTCCTGAAGCAACAGATTGTTGGAGACACTCAGACTTTCATTTAGAAATTAGGTGAAATACTAATGACCCCAAACTAATCACCTCTGGCAGCTTATGTGCCAGGAGCCTATTTCAGCAAGAAGCTTCTCAAGGGAAAAGCTTGAAGCCATCACTCTGACGGAGGGGATCGTGCTGGCCTCAGGGCAAAACTTCTGACAGGTCTTGGACATCCTTTGTTCTCTGTGTCTGGTTCTTTCAAGCAAGAGTTGAATAAACTCAAGCCATGACCACAGACTGTTAATTTAACAGGCAGACTGTTATTGCAGCCTGGAAAGTCTCTACTGTATGATATTGCCCATCTCTGGCAGGCTGCGTGAAACAATACAAGCACTATTTTTCCTGAATTACAGCCTCCAATTGCATAGTTGCCTGTGAATGCATGTGCAGCATTCTCTGCAGAAAGACAAATCCATCTTTTTCTCACTTTTGAAGACTGCTGCTCCCAATATAGAGAGATGAATCTTTTCAGAAGCACAGTTACCTTCTACAAAGTGGCTGTACAATACCCACAATTAGCCCCACTAATATTTTGTAACTCACTAGGATATTGCACAATGATGACCTAAGTTGCACTATCTAGAAAACACATGGTTTGAAGAGACAAAAATGTATATTGAAATTCAAGAAAATTAATAGGTTATGGAAGGGAGCTCCCATCTGCTTTTCAGTGTCATGACTAGGAAACTGAGGAAGGAATGATAAACCTTATGTACGTACCAAAAAAACGTTCCATGTGAGTACTTTCTCAGAGTTCCCGGCTAAAACTCAGGTCAGGTTTGGGTCAAAAACATTTTGATATTAGAACACTTGTATTATTATTAATGACACACCTACCTTCTGTCTCTAGCATTAACATCTTAACTCTGTTTTGTAACTCTTAAACAACTCCTTCTCCACCTGATGAATACTTACAGCAAAAATGAAAGTTTTCTGTGCTGAAAACTAATGCAATCAAGAGTCACACCCCTGCAAGACAACATTCCCTGCAGGACATGAATGCTCTGCTGTCAAGCTTTGGGCAAGAAGTTTTAGCACTGCAAGAATGAAGGAACAGTGAAACATGAGTCTGTCAGACTCAATCCTGCATCATGAAAACCTATGATAAATTTGATTAATAAGTTATGGGAAGATTAATCAAAATAATTCTGGAAGTGGGATGCAAGGGAAATGGATTGCAAAAACAGTCCAAGAAAAATGTCTGGCAAAGAAGCAAGCCAAAGACACCTCTCTATCTTTTACATATGCTAGCTCATACATAACAGACACTCCTGAAATTCCATGGAGAACAACTCCTACCACACAGTGAAGCCTTTTTCTATCAGGGAAAGTGCAATTATGGAAAACAAACAACTTTCTGGGGACACACACAGAGCTCCAATGTCAGTTCAAAATTTATCCAGAGGTCACAAAAGGCTCCTCAGACTTACCCTCTCCTAATTGGCAACACTCTTTCAGAGACTAGACTGAACACATTTCAGAGGCATTTTATGGCATTTGCACTGGAAAATCCTTCTGAATGTATTTAGAGATTTTGAAGCTCCACCTATCCCCTCCCCAACCAGCAAACCAAAAAAAAAAAAAAAAAAAAAAAGAAAGAGAAAAAAAACCCCACAAAACCCAAAAACCACAAAGAAAAAACCCAACAAAAACCCTCAGGAGAGGTTTTCCACAAAAAACCAGAAGAAAAAACACATGATCTGAGGCTACAGATGCCTAACCCTTCCTCCATCCTTCCATTTCTTCACACAAACTTTAGCGAAGCTAACTATGTGTCACATTGTTATCAGTCAAAGGAGAAGCTACAGCCCTAACTGAAAAGGAATTCAGCTTGCCGTCCTGTAACTTCTAAGAGAACTAAAATGGCAACAAGGGCCAAGTCTCTTGGACTTTTTCCCAGGCAGGTTCAAGAGCTCTGGATGGACTTTTTCCTCATGGAAGCCCAAGATATTGGCTATGCATCTGTAAACATCATCACTTGAGCTCTGACCTGTCAGGTATATCAGTATTTTCCTAATAGTTCTCTGCATATAAATCATATTTTAACTAACTTTTTAAACGAATTTGTTCTGAGGAAACCTGCTGACAGGACAGGTCATGTAATTCCTAAGGGACAGTTTGTAAATGCTTTCTTCAGATGGCCAGGAATTCTGTGAGGACACTACAACTTAAAGAAACAAAAACAAGACACACACAAATTAAAAAAAAAAAAGATGAGCAAATCATTCTTATTGGCTTCTGGAAGAACCAAGTACAGTATGATTCTTGATTCTGCTTTATGTCTTCTAAAGCCAAAGTAGTTTAACAAAAATAAGACTTCTCTTGGACTACACATTGCTGCCTGATAGCTGGCTGTTAACCCCAAGCAGACATCGAGCACACTGCAATCTGAACAAATATCTTAACAATTATATCCACAATGCTTGATATAGCACTAAAGAGGAAGGGGGGGGGGCGGGGAAGGACTTTTTTAATACAAACTTTTAAAAACATTTATATTAATGAAACGGTATGAAACTTTGTACTTTCAAAGCAAGGAAAGGATGATTTGTCTGCCCTAAAAACCTAAGACTCTGTAAGTAAATGGTTACACAAATGCTCCTCCAAAGCTTTACAGCATGATATTAGCACAGCTGAGATAAAATTTGGATCTCGGGTCTCAATTTCTTGTTTTAAGCTTTGTCAATTAAATCATACAAATCACGTGATGTATTTTGTCCAGTATCAAAATATGCAACAGCTGAGGATATACACAGGAAAACAGAAAAGGGTAGGTATGAGAATGATGACAAAACTCAATGAACAGGGGAAATATATATCCCTTTTTGCATGGGTTTTCTGGTGTAACAGTAGAGAAATGGAAGACAAGAAGCACTGAGTGTTCCCACCCATACTACAAACCCATGGTCTCAGTCAGTGTTTGCTTTTCATGTTAACCTAACAGTGCTCTAGTAACTTGTAAGAAAGAAGAAATACAAAATAGAGTAATAAAAAGAAAGAGCAGAGGGTCATCTGGGTGGAGGTTATTTCCATATCCAGTTACAGGGAGGAAGCATGTAACCTTTCTGTAAGCAGCACTCTACATAGAAACAACTTAAAGCATCTTTCAAAATAAGTATTGTCTCAGAGTTGACACCAATGCTCATCTCACAAAGCCAGACTATCCTTTTTTTAAGTAATTGTATGTGGCACAGTATCAGAAAGATAAACCAAAAGCCATCGCAAAAACAAAAGCCATGTCAACACCCATTCTTGCTGGTGTTTCCCGAAATTTCACTGTGCTTCTGCCTTGCGATTTAATTTTAAGGCAGAGCTCCAATTCTTGGACATGCAACAGATCAAATACATCATTTCCTTTACTGCATGTGTTGTTTGTTAAAAAACACACAAGCCCCATAAACTTAATGCTACCTCTATTGCCATCAGGATGAAACACTTGGTTTAGTGAAAAATTGCACGGCTGTTATACACCCAAAAAAAGGCCATCACTAAAGAGTCTGGTGGGGAAGAAAACGTGTGGATGTTCTGCACCACTTCAGGCCAGTTACTAAGTCAGAAAAAGGTCAAGTTCTCTGGTGGCTACCTAGTACAGAGCAGTTTTAAGACAGCCAGCTTTTTGGAACAGAGATGCTAGAGTAAAAGGGATAAAAGGGAAATATTTCTGGAGCAGCTTTACTGAAGAACAAAATCAACACACAGCTTTTGTTATAGCTACAACCTTCTCAAGTTTTTCTCCAAAGATAATGCAAACAAGCCTAAGCTACCTTTGTAAAATAGATTCATTACCTTTTCATGAAAGGTACACAAAATAGAGCCAGAAAATACAAACTACAAAGCAATTTATTTACTTGGCTTCCTTGGTTGAGCCAATTGGTTTTTTGAACAAGTTAGTTTATTATATACTGTCATATACTCATCTCTTTAGTTATGGGACGTAAGATTTCAGCTCTCCTGCCTTATCAACTGTTTTATTGTAGGATGAAGTGCCATTTAAAATAATTTTTCAGCATTACATTTGTGTACATATTACAATATGTCATTAGATGGATTGTAATGCAAAGACATTTTAATACCTAGTTTCTCACACTCAATGGGTACATTTCTCTCATTTTTTTCAGAAACAATTGATTTGTTTTGCTTGATCTTTGTTGAAATTCAATGAGAATATGTAGTTACTGACTATTTATCTTCTTTTATCTCCTTTTCCTACATGTTTCTTAAGTCATACAATAAAGGCTGTTCTCCTTTATTCACTAGGACAAGACAGCACAAAGCTTCATTTCTATGGCTCCATCTACTGGTAACCTCTTCTTTCTCATGGCACTGACAGCTCAGGACTAAGAATGATAATATGGAAACCAGAAATCATTACCCTCATATGTTGTACGATATATTCAGATTGACACCGGCTATTCCAGGGCAAATCCTTTTAAAAAATGCAGTTTATGCATAACATTTTCAGACTAACTGTACAGCTACATCACACTTCTCAAATTTCATGTCATACCCTATTTGGGATGCCTCTAGTAGCCTGAAAATCATATGCTTCCTTTATCACCTAATGAACCAGGATAACCTGGCTATTGCAATGGTTTAAGAGAAAAGTCATTTTTGACGAGGTTGAAAATTACCTTTAAAACCCCTTAATAATCCATGGATATTTATTTCAAGCCATTCCATCTGGATCTTGATACATCCAATATTGACATAGTCTTTTGGGCAGGCTTATATAGTCCCTATACTCCCAGTATACCTTCTGGCTCCCTGGCTCACCTCTCTCCAGCTACTGTCAGTTGGAAGAGCAAAACAGATCAAAAAACTCCAAAACTGGACAAAACTATGGAAGAACGAAAGAAGTTTTCCATTCTTTCCTGCCTTTCCCAACAGACGGTCTGATGTACTTGCAACAGACAGCAACCTAACACAGCCACTTTAGGAATCTCAACTTTCTAGTAGAAGTGAGTGAGTGCATCTCCAAAAATAAACCTTCAAAACCAGGACAGCTTCTCCCTATATGTTGAGCAAACAATGGACAAACATAAAGCCAGCTTCAGATTCAGGAAGGATAAACTTCTCATACATGTAACAAGCTACATTCACTCGCAGCTTATGCCAGAAACAAGTGGGTGAAGGAAAAAAAGAAAAGGGAAGTTGGAAAATTCATTTTCACCACCATTACTGGCTCTACTAAAGTATCACCAAATGAACATCACAGCTAATGAAGTCTTGCAGGCAGCACAGCCTGGGCTTCACCTGTAGTGCACAGATGGGTAACAACTGGAGAGGTTTTCTCTTCGAATGCATACATAAACTTTTCTAGTAAGTATCATTTAGTGGCAAATAAAATTAGTATTTAAAGTTGTGTTATATCATGACAATTCTTTAATGTTCTTTTTCCTTTATGTGTAATAAACTATTTCCCCTCCCCAAGATCAAGGCCACTTTAGCCTTTTCTAGTGATTAAGGTCACCTTGGAAGCAATGTAACGGGAGGGAAAGAACTAATACTGGTTACTCAACAGAAGTTTCTACATCAAGAATATCTCAGCTCTACTTATAATTGGGCTTTATTTCTAGAAGAGTCTAACTCTTTTGAAAATGCAAATAAGCACATGAAAACCTACAAATTATTTCTTCCTTAGCAGAACTTAATGAATAGCACCCTGTAAAATAACCAAATAGACTTCTGCCTTTGCGGCTGAAGTCATAAAAGTAGCTTTCCACTGAAGCAAGCATTAACGCAGTTGTGGTCAGGAAATGAGAACAAACAGTCCTGTGCACTGAACAGAATCAGCACTGGAACAAAGGGCCTAGACAGCAAATAATTTTTAAAATAGTTATTTGCTGGACTGCATACCAGTTATTTGATTTTATACATTAAAAGTGAACTTTGAAAAATAGAAGCTCTTTGTTCCTGGAGCACCTCTGAAGCCCAACATGCTGCTTACTTGCTCAAGGAACTGTTGCAAATAATTCATCTGGATAGAGGTTTCAAGCCAGAATATCTTGTTTCTTCTCCACTTGGCTATTTAGAGTGACATGCCTCCCTCAGAGGTTCACGACACAACACAAACAACACCATGCATATTAGAAAGGCACTTGATGCCAGTGAGGAAACCTTTGCTTAATAGGGTGGACTTACACAAACACCATCAGCAGGACCAGGGTGTAGATTAGTTCTGCAAAGAGGTGAAACCAGTAGGATTTGGGGTTGGTGACCTCATGTCAAAGTCCCAAACAGGCACGCTGCTTCAAGTGCATAGACGGCAGAAACGTGCTTCGAAGGAGAAGCCAGTTTCTTGCGAGCTCTAAGTGCCAACCGTGCCCCACACTCAGACAATACCTCTTGCTCTTTGGCAACTCCAGAGCACTTGTGGACTTCCTGGAGGGTCCAATAGCCTGTAGAGGAGGCTTAGCGACAGGCGTGATGAGCAGGGCGTCCAAGAGGGAGTGGTAGACACTAGGTTCGGAGAGTCTAGCAAGCATTTAAAAAGACCCCATAAACAAACCAGGTGACCACACAAAGTTCAAGCTGGCTGGGACCACTGAACACCCAAAAACCCTTATGAAATCCCCAAAACTCTTATGAAAAGCCTATATGGAGAAACTGAATCAAGGATAACTGATGTAAGAATTATGTCTAAACAAGGAGTCCACAAAGTGGAGGTTGCACACTTCAGAGGAGGCGCAAGACAATCCACTGGGGTGCAAGAAGAATTTCCTTTTATTTTTACCATTAATAGAGTAAAATAAAAAGTAATTGGAAAATAGTGTTTATTACATATTTTTTGTATTCCAGTTTTGTGTAGGCTTTATAATGTACATAATTTACTAGTACATTAGGACACCTATGGAATTTAGAAGTACATAAATATGCATACTATTGCATAGTCAAAAATATTTTATTGATGTGAATGAATGACCAAAAAACTTGTCAAAATCTTTGGTCTAAGCAAGGCTTTATAAAAAGCTCTACAGCAAAGACTTAGATGGAACTCAAAGTTTTCAAGCCTCGAAAAGTTCTTAAAAGATACAGACTATTCTTTGTCACTCATGTAACACAAATGTTACTTACAGTTAATTTACTAACTGAACTGTAAAACACGTATCATGAGGAACAGAATGGTAGAATTACTCACCAAGGTTCAAGGTGGCAGTCTGGAGCTAAGCTAAAAATAGGGCATGGGAGGCTTGGACATATTCTAATGACTTGCCCACCATGCTATTGTAAAAGAGTTGATTTCACAACCCTGCCAGAGACCAACTATTCTTCTGTGAACTTCAACTTTCTTAAACCAAGCTATAAAACATTCCTTTTAAAGTTGATGTCTACCTGGCCCGGACAGCAATAGCAGCAGACACAGCAGCAGCAGCCATGCTCTTAAGTTTTGATCTCTGCTTGAAAGGAGAAAGAACTGGAAGAGGAGGGGGTCCAAGGATCGGCAGGCTTCCCAAAGGTTTTTCCAGCAGTACTTTTGCAGCACAGAAACTTTGAGCCAACACAGGAGAAAACAGGGAAAGTAGGAAAGATTGACAGAGACACAGTACAATACCAGACCACATTAACCATTGGAAAGTTATGTGATTGTAAGTTTCCAGTTTACAGAGACATCAGACATTTGACTTATTCAGGTATTAGCCACTTGAATACTAATATAGAAAACAGCAATTTTGATTTCACCCGCAAATAAAACTTTCTCTTTATCATGTGAGCATTTAGCATCTGTCATCCTTCAAATTCCACATCCTAGATTCTGTCTCGCACCCCTGGATCATTCCCCTAAACCAGGGCCCAGAACACAATATATGGATCCATATAAGTCTCCATGGTGTGGACAGAATGAGCCCCAAAGATCATTCATCTTCTCTTTTTCATAATAAATAATAAACACAGAAAACTTTGGAATATTTGCTGATATACCTTCAGCAGGTCCATTTTTAGCCACTTTTACGAAATTCAGCATGATCTTTATCCCCATTTCATTTTCCCTGCATATTATATGGGTGGAAAGGAAAGTGAACAGACAAAAAAAAAAAGGTGAAAAAACCAGACTGGTGCCAAATTAATTTTTAAACTGGTGAATCCATAACTCAGGTTCTTATTTTAAAATTTCAATATTATCCACTGAATTGCTGTGCATGTTTTAAAATAACTACAGAAATCAACAAAATACTCCAAACACACAACTATATACCACTTTTCAGATTTAAATGCAAAAACACTGTCTGAATACCTTGTTTACACCTAGCAGTCTGCTGTATATACACCTTAAAAGATTTACCTTGCATGAGTTACAGATGATCTAGACTGAAAGCTTGAGATTTTATTGAAAGAATTTGTTTCACAAGTAGGCAGAGATGCTTCATGCCTGCCCAAAAGCAGCAAGAGAAGAAAAGTTGTTAATCAAACAGTTATTACACTTCTGGCAATGCTAACTAAAGCTCAGGAGGAATTCATTCAAGGATTTTTTAAAAAGCCCTCTTTACCCATTAACAAAACCAAACAAACAAACAAAAAAAACCCCAGGTATGGTGTAATATCCTGTAGTGTTAATTAATTACTGAGGGAAGCACTTTCTTTCTCTGTTAGTGGACACTACACTCTGGATGTCCCATCACTACACAAGTTAATGCTTGTATTCTCCTCCAAAAACTTCGATATAGTGGATAGCTTATTTTGTAGCAAGGGAGACTAATCTTAGCAAGGGAGCAAGGGAGAAAATCAGGTGAGTAGGATGTGGAATATAAAAGCATCCTGTATTATGCATACTCTGCCTTTCCCTCAAAACCTTTTTCCACAGTTGGACACTATATATTTTCCCCACATCACTAACTTCTGCCAACAAAGTCCAACCCATGACTCCTCCATTGAAGGGCTGCTTTAAATTTTGAATTATTTTTTTAACTTTTATCTAAAAGCTACTCAAATTTCTAATTACTATATAAATTTACAGAGGGTCAGGAGACACCTGTAAGCTGCTCCATCTTGACAGCATCATCTTCAAAAGAATCAAGTGTAACTGTGTGGCTTTAAAAGAGGAGAGATTTAGATTCGATATTAGGAAGGAATTCTTTACTGTGAGGACAGTGAGGCACTGGAACAGGTTGCCCAGAGAAGCTGTGGATGCCCCATCCCTGGAAGTGTTCAAAGGCAGGTTGGAGGGCGCTCTAAGCAACCTGGTCTAGCGGAAGAAGTTCCTGCCCACAGCAGGGGCCTTGGAACTAGATGGTCTTTAAGGCCCCTTCCAAATTCTGTGCTTCATTGTGTGTAAAATTACAGTTTCTGATCATGCCTTTCTAACACAGCTGGCTTGGATGTACCTGGCAAGCACAGGAGGCAGCCCAAGGGCCATTTCCACGTGTGGGGCTGCAGAAGGTGGGTCGGTGGGCAGGGGGAACTCAGTGGTCTGCGTGGCCACAGCACACTTCGTGGGGAGATGAGGTCCTTTATCGGCTGGCAAAAGGCTTGCTGCATCTGGAGCAGGCAACTCCACAGTAATTTGCCTAGGTGATGTTAATTTCACAAGTAATTATAGTGAGACAATATATGGAGAAGAAATCTCTCATTTGACTAAAAATACAAAATAGCAATGGACAACTCTTTGTTGTTGTTCTTACACCTTTTGTAAAAAGAAGTAAGAAGCAGCTAAGGGCTTTTTTTTCTTCTTTCCTAAGAAGCAAATGCTCATCTCCTAGGAATCAGATCATCCTGGAAACAATTTTTTTTGAGCATTTTTACAGCTGAACCTTGAGCACTTGTTTTAACTAACAAAACAGTTTGGTTTTGTGGTTAAAGTTGTTACTTAAAAGACAACAAACTTGAACAACAGCAAAGCCAGTACATTAGAAATTCTACCTAGTGTAAGTAGATGACACTTCAGACACTGTGGCTACTTGGCTGCTGGTATTTAAAACCTGAACTATTGAAGGGAGATGAGGTGTATGCCTGGCTAAGACTTCCAAAAGGTTCTCAAACAAAACTTCTACAAAACAAAAGAAAGAAGAAGGAAAAGTAGCATTCACCACAAAAAAGCAACATTTCTCTCCCATATTTTACTTCCTTCCTCTTGCTTGTCATGAAACTAAAACAACCATTGAAGATCTGACAGTTTTACTTTGGTCAGCCCAAGACCTCCTCTTCTCTCCAACCTGACACTCATTTGCCAATCAAATGAGCAACTTCCATCTTTGCAAATTCCCTGTTCCATGATGACTACAACTGAGGGAAGCTGTTTAGGAAAACTGATGAGAAATGTCAAACCTGCCAAAAAGGAGACCTGGCTAAGTCAAAGAGAGTACAGCAGCAGTTAAAAATTCACAATCAAACAGGTGTATGCACTGATTCTACACTTTCCTGGAGCTGGCCTCAAGTTCTCCAAAACTTCATACAGCATCTATATGAAGCTTTATAAATCATAGAGAGGGCCTTAAGAAAGATGAGGACAAAGGAAATAAGTCACACACAGTATATGCTCTAAAGTGAGAGCAAGCTAACCCCAAGTCTTATTCATACAAGCACTGAACACTAACTCTCTGTATTTCCATTTTTCACTTGATTTGGCAGTAGCCAGAAAAGGAGTAAGAAATTACTCTTGGAGACTAAAATTTATGCAGAGAATATTCTTGGCTGCCTACTTGTCAGAAAGTACACCAAAAAAAATCAAAATTAATACCTACTATCTATTACTATATTTTGTATTTCTATCAGGAATAATTCCATTAAAAGAAAATATAAAAGTACATCTGTATAACTGTAAAAAGCATGTATATAAAAGAGCAATCTAAAGGCCTGCTGGCATTGCATCTGCTTTACATTAGTCATATATTTTCTCAGGAAGCCCCAAATTCTGTGGTTTACATGGTCTTAAGTTACCAGGATTACCTTTTAAGATGACTTTTTGCAACTTCTTGGAAAGGCTGTAATCGCTCTTAAATATTTTACTGTTCAACTTACAGGAGGACATTGCATATATGAAATAGAGTAATAATACTCTATAAATTACAGTAGTTGGCTATATTGCCATACAAATAGTTAAAGCTTTCAATAAAAACTAGAGCTACAATAAAAAAGTGTTATGAAGTCTACTTTATAAGCAGAGACCTTAAATTTAATCTAGTAATCAAATCCAGATCCTTCATACATTTTACAGTAAGCTTTCTCCTTCTTGGTGGTTTAGTAGAGGGTGGTACAAATCACAGAGCTTCAGGCAAGAAAAGGTGGAGACCATTAGGAAAATAAAGACCTATGCCAGTCACTGACAACAAATGCAGGTCTTCAGTAGCAAAAGCAAGTTGGATGGCCCAATTTTGCTTTACTAAAAGTCCGATATGGCACTCACAAATTGCTCCATACAGATTTCCAATAGCTGCCATTTTGTAAAAAAAGGAGTTTTGGAGATCATATTTGCCGTATAAAGGAGTTTTGGAGACCACATTTGCTGTATTTTCCATTCAAAAGACTGTTATAAAGGCAGTGACATCAGCTCAGTAACAAAATGAACATCAAATATAGGTGCTATACTGATGACCTCTCATTTCAGGAGATAATCAAGACTACACAATTTTATCAAATAATTTATGTTCTCCTTCCTACACTCAATGCTAAACCTTTCTTCTACAAGTCTGCAGAAGCTGCTCAGATTTCTTCCCTTCTTGAGTAGAAAATTGTTATAATCTACTTTTTTGACTATTTGTATAAATACTTTGGCTCTCATCCTGAACCACCATGAATGTAGCTGTCCTTTAAGATTTCTCATTTTAAAGCTGTTCTTTTGCTAGGTTAATTTTGCCAAATAATCAACTTAAGAGCCATAGGTCTTGAGTGTGCGTAGATTTAAATTTCCCTTTCCTGGGCTCAGATGCAGAGATAGGATTTAAAAGAGATTCCTTGGTACTCAGAACACAGTAGCTGTAGTCATATCTGCAAGGCATCTCTGCAGCTTAGTAAAATCATAGAATGGTCTGGGTTGGAAGGGATCTTAAAGACCATCTAGTTCCAACCTCCCCGCTGTGAGAAGACACACCTTTCACTAAACCAGATTGATTCAAAGTTCCATCCAACCTGGTCTTGAACCCCTTCGGAGATGGGGCAAGTAGGTGTAATCATACTAGAATTTCATTGGTAGACATGAAAATCAATTACTGAAGTAGTACTTTTTTCCCCTGCTCTTTTCATCCCAGGTTTTCAGCTTAAAAAACTCCAACAACTCACCAGGAGTACTGCCAGGAGTACTCACCAGGAGTACTTCTGTGTGTACTTTTCACCTTTGGTGGTTTAAGAGAATGTGCTGCTGAAAACATCACAACCAAATCTTCCTTACTGCATTGTTTCAAACCAAAGGTTACCATGAAGGTACCCACCATCACCCACCATCTCTTCTTGACTAATGTCCATGACACCAACTGGAGATACTCGCTTCTCCCAGACAAGAAAAAAGTCTTCAAAAGACAACTAAACAGACTTCTATTTTGATGTCAGGTTTCTCCTCATCTCTCAAGTTAATTGAGACTACTGCTTTAAATGTGAGACTGTCAATTCTGAACCTTAGTATTAGTTTTCTAGTTGCAGAAAGCCCACACAGGTGTGTGCAATAGTATATTTCTATATGCTTTACACAAGCACAGGTCTCTGTCTAGGGGCCTGGCAGGACCAGGCACTGTTCATTTAATTCTCATTTTTAAAGGAACAGCTTTGTTTCATGTTATAACTTTGTGCTTGTGAATGTTGAATGAACACTAGCTACCTGGAACTAAAAAAGCACTCCTGCACAATGAAATACAATACATCAGAAAACGTTATAGACCTTCAGTAAGTACACCATAACCCTCCAAATTACTGTCATTGTCTTCTATCCAAAATTACTGTTGCTGTCTAGTACTCACAGATGACCTCCAAAACACCACCAATCTGCCAAGGTAAGAACCAGTAAAGCTATCCAAGGCCAATGACAGGAAATTTTACAGATAATCCCCTATTGCATCATAGCACAGCACAGTGTTATGAATTAAATAATCCACATCTTTAAAAATTACTTTTATATTTTTAAATTCATATTCACTTTTGAGTTGTTGAAACCACTGAAAAGTTACTCCATCCAAGTGATAAGGGTGGACACCTGCTAACAACATACACACACTAAATATTGTGTCTTATTTTAATTGGTATCCACCAGACTTCATGAATTTCCTCAGCTTTATTTAATTTTTCTCCTTCCCCCTCCTACCATTTCCAGGAAAATCCATAGTCACAGCAGATTAATGAAGTTAATTTAAGTGAATGGCAAACAACCCTTTCTCCCCCAAGACAGACAAATCCAGGACTAGAACATAGAGATGGATTGTTAACTAAATCAAAACCCTCTGTGAATAATTTACCTCCCAGGAGCTGCTGTGGCAATATGTTCAGAAAGTCTGAGAGAGGGGACACTGCCAGGGCAGGAATCTGCTATTGGCAAAAGAGTAGCTGCAGGTTCCGGTTTAGCACTGTTTTCACGCCATTCACAGTAATAAAACCAAATGAAGACACAGAGAGAAAGAGATTTTTAATCCACATTAAAATAGTATGCAGAACAGGAAACACTGTGCATGAAAGTGTTAGTAAATGGGGGGGGGGGGGACACACCAACCCCCCAAAAACCCCCAAACTCCCAAAAACACAAATTCCCCCCCAAAACACCAAGACCACCATGGAATTTGTAGCAAAATGCAATCAGGGGGATAAAATGATCCAAAACACACTTAGGAAGTATCATGCTTTCAGTGAAGATCAAGAGTGTCCTGATGCTTTTAAACTCAGAAAGTGAAGTAGTATTTTACATTTACAAAGACAGAACACATATATTTAGGATTACATTATGTGATAGAAAACTTCTTTAGGAAATACTGGAAAAGAAAGCGACACAAGTGCTAGCTGGATTCACTTCCACAGATTTATATACTTCTTGCTACAACTTTATTTGGATGTTAGCTTTGTAAAGGTTAGACTATATATTTCTCAATAGTTTTCATATCCTCTCTTTAATTCAGTTGTGATAGGAAAAAAAATTAATCTAGAAAATGTTGTCTTAAAGCACACTACTTGAAGAAGAGCACCTATCAGATGTATCACTGTCATATACAAAAATAAAAGTAAACTACAAGGTAGAAAGCAATCACAACAGGAAGTTTTGACCAAACTAAATTAGCCACAGGGGCAGTATTGCTGCCTTTTTTTTTTTTTTTTTTAATATTAGCATGCAGAATTAAGTCTCTTAATAAAGGAGGGAGCCTTAAGTACCAAAAATTATTGAACACTTAGAAATTACCAGGGAGCAGACCTCATAGGTGGTAATGGTGTGGATGGAAATTCTGGTGTGGGTGGCATCTCCAAAGCTGGGGTAGCTATGGATGTTTTATTCAAATTAATACAGGTATCCTGGGCTCCTGCTCCATCAGGTAGATCTGCAGGTATGCTTTATATATATTTATGACATGGAGAGAAAAAAAATAAATGCATGATTTACAACAGGTTGTTTCAGAACTGACCAACAGTAGGACAAATATTTTCCAGCATTATGGATTAACTAAATTACAAATCTGAAAAATCCAGACACATCTTCACTGAGGACAATGAAATGACTCTACAATTTAAGGCCAACACCAAGTCTGTACCTGGTTGCTCAGAAGATGGTTAAAAGTGAACATTTAAAATAAACTTGGAAATAGGGTGCTGTAGAAATAGAAATAATCAATTACCAAAACACATAATTAAAAATATGTTATACAAAGGCTAGATGTTGCCTTTCTAAGGTTTAAGTAACTGTTGTCTGAAACTCCCAACTTTCTTTCCATTCATACAGAAATTATGTAAACACAGGAAAACAATTTTAATACACTACTTCACATTCCTACTTTAATATGCAGTATTCTATCAAGTGATTATATTATGGTGTATGTGCACTCAAGTAACACACTTGGGTTTAGTAACACCGTACTCACTATCAAGTTATGTGATGTGGGTTTTGGGGTGGGGATGGGCAGAAATCAAACTAATTGTCACTCCTCATCAAAACAGTCCTTAGTGAAATTATTAAAGTGAATATTTTCCCCTACTGTCCCTAAGGAGTTAACCCAAAAGGTGTGCAAGATGTGTTATCCCTCGGTCCATCATCACCAGGACGAATCTAGTCGTACTTTGTGCTGTGCAATGTTAGGCATCCACATTGGTGATGGTTAGTGTTAGATAACTTTGCTATTACCTGACGACTCCATTTTCTGTCTGTCTTTTCCTAAAGATAAAATAACAAATACCATAAGGTACTGCTGTACTGTATAGCAGCATAAACCCTCTGAAAAGGGAGGCTTAAAATTGTTCCAAAAGTTTCTATTCCTTTCAAGTTCCCAAGTCATCCAATAAAAAACCAACCCCCCCAAGTCTGTTCACATGACTAATTCCATCTGAACAGTGTGTAGGTCAGCTGCATAAACTCCAATTGTAATGGTTCTCATTGAGTGATTATCAAAGACTGGGCTTTTATATGTGCTTTACAATTCACCATTGAGGTCTGAAACATTACCTGGTTCAATAAGCACTGCAAAAGCCAAAAGCAAGTTTTATTTCCCATTGCCCCACAAAAGGGTCAATCATTTTATTGATTGCTGGCAAATCTCATGACAATTTTGACAACGCAAACACATACTCCATTTTTAACACAATCAGGAACTCTAATACTGTGATAATGTTATATAATTTAGATTGCTTCTAGTATGTAACAGTATGAAACAACAAATTGTTTCTCTTTCTATAGTCTGTGAAAGTGCAATGAAATTACAGCTCCATGCATGAGAAGACTATTGAAAGAGTCTGAGAGACTCAAAAGAAAAACAGACAGAGCTAAGATAAAAGCAACTTTTATTAAAATACTCTTCAAGCTTCAGAATGCATAAATTAATGAACGTGTAACTACTATAATACATTATTTTACAGAAGAACCATAGGGCTGTGAAGCTTTTATAAACACAAGAAAGCCTATAAGCTTCACACTGTAATAAATAAATACTATTGTCTTATCTTGTTCCTGCTAGAAGATGTGTTGAAGCTCTTACAGGTACACAGCAACATACTGCTCAATTATTCTTTTTTTTCCTAAGTTTTCCAAAACATGAACATATTACACATCTAAGCAGCAGAATCTTTATACTGAGCTTTCACTTCCATTCACAACATTGGAATATATTTTTTAATTTATTTTTTCTTTGCTTAAAAGCAGTCTGTCTTCTTGCTGTACTTTGTAAAACATTTACAACCACTCTAAAACTGACCTGCTAGTGAAATCCAAGATAATTATCCTAGTAACTTTACAGTTTGAAATAAGTGCATACAGTCCCTCTTCATCTTCTTCTCCCAGCCCCAAAATCAAGATAATACAATTTCTTATTCTTTTGTTCAAAGTTTTCTGCCTTCTAACAGTCTACAGTAACTCAAACTCAGCAATGCAAATGACTCCTTTCAGGCAAAAAAAGAAAAAGAACTGAAGCAACCATCTCCTCCCCCACCTTGGGAGTTTCAGACACCCAAGTTGTTATGTTTTAAATATGTATTTTTTGTCAACTAATGATTAGCACAAAAACATTTTCATCCCATTTTTTACATGTCAGTAGGAAAGTGTTAGAAAAGTATAGAAAAGGCTAGAATTTCTCTTGCAGAAAGGCTAGTGAAATACATTTTCTTTTTTCTCTTTTTTTTTTTTTTTTTTGCAAAGCAGATGGAAAAGAAGAAAGGAAGTGTTTGTGTTTTGCTTTTGCAACTTGGGTAAAATCACTGGACATTAAGAACACGTGCTGAGACTTCATGGTGCCAGTCACGTAATTTTGTATATTTGGGGCTAAAGACGTGGCTGGGAACCTTTTCCCTGTGGAAAGAAGTGATAGAAGAAAAATAAGAAAGAAAGAAAGTTTGTCTTAAGCAGTTTCACAAGTGAGCATGCAAACTCCATGCACTATTCCTACCACTTTGTCTTCCTGTCTGCCAAAAAGTTGGATCCAGTGTTAGTCAAAGTCAGTAGAAAAAGTATCACTAACTTCAAGAAGAATTAGACTGAGCCACTGGTTGGTGCTCATTTTGACCAACATTTATCCCAAAGCAAGGATTCAGCTGATTCTCATTTGCAGTCCAGAACAACAATATTTTCTAGCTTTGCCTTGCAATCTGATGCCAATCAAAAATGCCTGGTTAGACTTAGGAAAAGGAAAACACACCAAGAAGCTGACCTCCTACATACAACCAAATCAGTCCAAGTTTACAGAAGATCTCTGCACAAACTCCTGCACAAACTTTACTACTGGACTGCACCAACAGATTTTAAAAGGTTTGTCTATGGAGAAAAAGATCTTGAGTTTTACATGCTGAAGTAAAAGGCAAAAAAAAAGCAACACTTTAAAAACATCCAGATGTCACACAAATGCATTGAACACTACGAGTTAAGAATTTTAACATGCAAAGCATGAAAATAATAAAAATTTAAAACACCAACTCACTTAGTCTTCTTTGCAGCTTCATTTTCTGGTTCTTTCACTGAAAGAAAAGTGAAAATTTTTATTTTCTAAGCCACTAAGGACACTGTACAAGCACACTGAGTTTCTCTCCTGTGCCAATACATCCACCACAGCTCAAAATTACAACATGACCCATTAGGACTCTTTAATTCTAAATATGCCCCAATGGACCTAAGTTATGTCCGTAAACTTCAAGAGCTCCTTTGCTAGTAGGATTGCAGAAAAGTGGCTCTGCTGGTCTCTGCCCTTTCCCTTGGCCTACTTTCCATTTTGGCATTGAGAAAGGTGATTTGAGAAGGTGAAGCTGAATGGAAGTTGACAGGCACCTCTTTGGGATGAACATCCAGTGGGTTTTATCAGGTGATAATCCAAACATCTTCTACATGTCTGCACAAGGGATAATGTAAATTCCCAGTCCTGATTTTAAGATTGGCACATCTAGTTGCAGTTTTTTTATAGTATTTGTCAACATGGTAAATTCAACTGTACTGGATAACATGTTATTTGATATTCAGGTCCCATACTCTGTCCTTACAAGGGCTAAGGAACAGACTCAAACATAGGCAATGATCATTAATAGACTAGCACAATGCAGGACCACAAAACAATCAGAAAACCATCCAAATTCAGAATATTTATCACACATGGACAATAATCCATGTTTGGGGAGATGTTATCATTGGCTTCTACAGATAGCTAATTTAATCAAATCTACTCCCCAAGGAGGTGGCCCAATTTCCACAATGCCCTCTTTATTACAGTGCTAGCTGTGGAAAGCAGAAGAATGAAATCACCTCTATATTAGCTGACTCAGTCTGAACATGACTGAGCTCAAAGCACCTGATGGCACTTCTGGTGGCTTTTACACAAAATTACAAATCTCAGCCAGTGAATTATAGCCGACTGCATAACATAAAACTGAAGCTTTATCACAAAATTATATGACTGGCAATGGTCTTCTCCACATCACCTGTTCCAATGCACCAATACATGTAATCACACCATAGCATAAGCAGAGGATGGAAACTTTATCTGGGAATAAACTGAAGAATTATGGATTTGTGTTTCTGATTGGTAAATCATTGCAGATCACATACTTTTGTATGACTGACAAAGACCACCTACATGCCAGAAGACACCTAATTTTTCTGAAGCATTAAATTTGAACAGGAATGTCACTATTCTGGTAATACAGGGCAGGGGAAAGAAACAACAAATACATATCTGCCAACATCTTATGGAGTAGAAATGGAAATTTTAAGATTTACCTAGAATGTATTAATTCATTTTAGTCAGGGATAATGTCCAGTAATGTACACATCCTGAACTATTTAGCGATTGCAGGAGTTTTACAATAATATTTTCCTTTTCCTACACCCCCTCACCCTCAGCTTTTAAAAACACTTATCCGTCCAAGACCATTAACTTCTCTTTCATTTACACCAAACTACTCACTGTGATCAGTGCCGGTGATTTGGGCAAGGATGCGGAAAGAGCGGGACTGGGTGGTGCCTGTCCGGGGATGCCAGTCTTCAGTGTCTTCAATCAGGCGCTTCTTGCTGGCATCGCTGTGGGTGGGAGTGTGGTAAAACTCTGTGTAGGTATCCATAATGTGCTTCCGCGGCGGGCTGTGTCAAGAAGAGGAGAGAGCAGTGAGTGAAAAGCTTCAGAGACCACCTAAGTTTGGGCAGCTACAAAGACACGGGCAGAGCTGTGACTTTTCTCAGCATTTAAAGGCAGCTTCTGTGTTTGGATGCAGAAATGCAGCAGTTTAGGCCCACCTGAACACAGATTCAGTTTTCTGACCCAAACAGAGCTTTATAATTACTCTAACCCAACTGATATATTTTTTCTTTGTTTCACTGATGGAACACTTGACACAGTAAAAGACAGTATTATCAAGGCATTTATTTTAATTTGAACGTTTTACCGTTTGGGTGGGTTTTTCCTTGGAGATGACAGAGTAAGACAGCAAGAGAAAGTTTTCCCAGCATAAACAGGAAAAGAAGGAAAAGAAAAAAAAGAAATAAAGTCAGAAAGTTGAAACAGAATTATAGCTAATTATTCTATTGAATTACTTTTGCAAGAAAGGGCACTGAAATCCAATTAAGTGATATTCTCATTCTAACACTAAAACTGCACAGAACTCCCATACTTAAATTCACAGTGACTTCCTTACACGTATGAGAGGGAGCCAGTATATATAGCTAGCACGTATGATCTAGTCTACCTAGCTCAGATCAGGTGCCCCTTGACAAATTCTCCCCTTAGCTCACAAGAGGCAAAGCACAGCTGTGTGCATGTGCAAGGGCCCACTGCACAGACCAAGTCTTTTGCACTTGGCAAAGCCTGGATCAGAGCCAGGCTATTTGAAAGCATAGATCACAATGTTCTGGAGCATAACAAGGGGATACCCTCTTTGAAAGACAAAAATGTAGGGTGATTGTTCCATCAGGAAGTTTTCCCTACAGTAAACTATTATCAATCCCTGCACTAGCAGACTTGCAAGAATTCAGGATTTGAAAGCTTTGATTCCAGTAAGTGATGTAAATAACATGTAATGGCACTGATCAGTTTAGGAAAGGGAATGGAGGACTCAAACTAGATAAGTCACTCCCAAATTCTACATTTGTTATTCCAAAGCATTAATCTTTAACACCCTCTAAGAGTACATTTATTTTTTACATAATTTATAGGAGATAAACTGTACAAAACTATCTCTTAAAACATAAAACTTCTAATAATTATTTAAAACCAAAACCCAACAACACTTTAAGAGTCACTTTTATTTTTGCCACTACTTCCTCACCGCACTTTTAACATCCAAAGTGTTTCTGGTAAAGAAAGGTGGAAAATATGAGTGAGAATTATGTTAACTGTTAACAAGAATTAGACCCATTCAATGGAATGCATTAGTAAATACTTAAGCTTAAAAGAATACTTAATACTTGAAAGAATGTGAAAGGTATGTTACAAAATTGTATCAAAGATTGGATTTACTGACACACGGTATTAGTGAAATACATGTATCACACATCAAAGTTACTAACAGAGAGAGAGGTATAGAAACAAAGACAGTGATATTTCCAGGATGGAGAACAAGAACTACAAAAAGAAAATTAAGTGAAGTATCTAAAGAGTTATTAGCAAAAACAAAATCTGAAAATTAAAACAGTAATTAAAGATGTGGAGATACATGAAAATGTAATTATTTACATGCAGTTTACTGCATTCTAGCAACTTCCATAGTTGCTAGACTACTTCCACAGTAGTCTTTCACATTTGTTAAAAGTGGTATAAAGGAAAAATCCCGCTGACTTCTCGTGAGGATCCTACTGCTCCCCTTTTTAAGGCTTAAGAGTCTACTAGTAATTACTCGCTGAGGCAACAAGGTGGTGCCAGAGACAAAGGAAAATTCAATGAGACAGGCATTCCCTTAACTCAGCCTTGAGGCAAGGGGAGAAAAGACAAGCTAATAAAACCTCAATCATTTATCATCCTAATATGCAAAAATCACAGTATACATATGTTAGTTTTATTTTTCCTGTATGAATTCAGAATCTAGCCCTTCATACCACAGTCCTCAAAGAAATTTTATTTTTATACTGTGTTTCACCATTTACTAGTTGTATTACTGACACCAATGAACCATAGATGCACCAAGAATATGTCAATACACATAAACACCACAACAATGTTTTGTAGAATAAAAATAAGCTGCAAAATGTAGTACAGTGAAAAGCAAAATCACATCATGTCCAATGCAGACAAAATAATTTACTACACTAACAAAAGCTGAAGCTGTTTTGCAAAATTTAAATATAAAACTCTGTAAGAGCTATAATTTTGCAAAACAAGAATACATGCTGGTTATTCCAACAGGAATTCCAACCATAATTCAAGTCCAGTGCTGTTGATACTAACTTTGTCATTGCTGTTATCTGCAAGGGAAAAAAAGTATTTGATGTGTTAATTCATTCTTTGCTTCTTAAAATATTAAAGGAGTTTCCAAATCCAAGCTCTGGTGAAGCCATATACCACGTATATGATATCACATATCAATTTACAATCATCAAGAGAACCTACAAGGGAAAATTTTAGCCCAGCTGCACTTAAACTGAGTGAAGTATAATGGACATCTTACCTGTTTTAAGCAGCAGGCACATCTTCATGCAAGAGTTGGCAAGAAGGTCTTGTTAAAAGCACAATTACACAGAGCCCAGTGAAGGCAAATTGCTTGTTTTCTAAGCCAGGACTAAACAAGGGAAACAAAACTTCCTTTCCCATCCTGAAGTCAAAAAGTTTATATTCTGAATGTGGTTTGAGGGAAGCCAAGAGGATGGGAGGAAATTGTAAGCACAACAAGGTGCATGTCTGAAGAACTGCATTTGCTCAGCATGGCCATCTATGAACAAGATACAAATTGCTTTTTGTTTGTTTGTTTTGAGAAAATGAATCATACAAAACACAGAGGCCAAATGGAATTTATTTCAGACTTATCAATTATTCCAAACTTTAGTGTTTCTGATATTTCAAAGATATCACTGATCGTATTTTAAATGGGGAGATAATTAAGCGTCTTTGTAGAAATTTATTTTTTCTACATAAAATTAAGTAATGCAGCAGCAGACCAATATCACCTTAGTAGTTTTTGTCTGCTTGCTTTTGTTTCATTCTTTAGAACTGCAAGACAAAGCCCAACACACTATTACAATAAAGATTGCAAAATAAAGTATGTTTTTACTGCTCTAAAATGTTTTCAAGGTATCCCAAAGTAGGTCTGCAAGACTAGATCTCCCTGCAGTGAGATTTCTTCACCTCTCAGCTGTGATTATTCATCCTCTTTGTTGGTATTATTCATCCTTTAAGTAAGGTAGGGCACATAGTAGTGCTCACTCAGTCATCCTATCTTGGTTGTCAAATGCTTACTCTATGCCTGCAGCACTTCCTTTCAGATCTAATTTTGTTGCTATTGTTCCTCTTTTTCAGTACTAATTGCTGGTTTTGAATATTCCTTACACAGTTATTTGCTAAAACAGTATTCCTGGAAAGGTAAAAGATGGTTTGCTAAACTGTGTTCAACAATTCTAGCACTGAGCAAGTCCTTGGAATCTCTTGATTTCATAACCCTTCTGTGCAGAGTGGATTCTTGCCACCAGCTGTTTAAAAAAGGGCTGGAAGTTACCATGACTACAGTGTGATATAAAATGCATATGGACTGCATTATATGAGTCCACATATGGAAAATATTTGTACTACAATATAAAGGGAATAGGTACCTAAAGAAGTTCAGAATCTCAACTGAAACTGCAATTTATCCAGCATTTTGGCTGACATGGATGTTTACCTTTCTGTTTCATATACTTTATATACTGAGAGAATATCAGAGGAGAGGCACAAGGCCTGTATTCTTTCAGCCCCTTTCCTTTGAGGTGTTGGAAATGGTAACTACAGCTTTTAGGTTTTAAGTCCAGGTTTTAAATTCTTAAGATTGAGGAGAAACGTACAGTTCCTCTCTTGCCCTTTTTACTCTGTAATTCAACCTGCTGGACACTGCTGCTCGCACAGAGGCCAACTGGGATAAGACTGCTCGTGCCCAGCTTCCTCCTCTCCCCACAGCCCAAAAGCCACTGGGAACCAGATCCTGGGCTTTTGCAGCTCCCGAACCTTGCCTGGAATTTCTGGGAGCGAACAAGGCATCTCCAGCCAAAATCCTGCTGCAGGTTTGAGTTCCTAGGACTGCTGCTGAACTCAATTTAATTTACTAATCTATTGTACTAGCTATATCAGATATAGTATAAAGCTTTTTGTGCCACCTTATGGTCCCTTAAATGGTCAGCCTTCAATATCCACTTTAACATGAACAATTATTTGAATAAGGAAATTAATCAAGTTTTAAAACTACATTTATTTTTTCAGGATAAAGGTAAAATTTAAAGTTGAGGTATTTACATTACAGGACTGCAAAAAATCTCCTTAACCCCAACAGCTTCCAAGTTTCTCCTATGCTGGGCAGAGAAGTAGACATCTGTCCCTTTGCCTCCTTTCTGGGACCTTTTTCTACCTTTTCTGCCAGGACTATGGTTGGTCTTTCAGAGCATCTGGTTCCCACCCACCTCAGCGCCAAACGCCACTTCTTGCCACAGTGCTCTGCATTTTTGAGTGCCTGCTGCTTTCAGTAAGTGTATTGGGCGTCAAAATATACAGTGAGACGTGAACACTGAAATTAATACCAGGCTTGTTGTAAGGTCCAGAACATATCGTGTAAAGCATTTTGTGATCCTTGCTCAATTTAGCTGTGACACTCTATATAAACTGGTATGTCACTCATGAGAAAAATCATCACCAAAAGTCTGGCTTAGCCCTTCGAAGCATCCCCTTTACAAAGCAAGTTCTTTCTGAGAGATTTGCTTCTGAGGATTAAATGACTTCTCCAAGTTGTGTTTTACTTAGCCCTTACACAAGCCCAGCTTTTTTCCTGTGAGGAAAAACCCTCACAGCAAAAAAAAAAAAAAATCCCACCTACCCATTTTGCTGTTTACTCTCCCCCTGGTTTTCTCTGAATCCTCGTCGCGGCCCCTCGGCTACATCGTGGGCGCCCTCGCCGGCGGAGGCGCTCGGGGCGGCATTGTGCGCGGCGGGCTGCCGTGGGACATTAACTGCAGGTTTAGCAGGGCTCGGCACAGGCGACCTCTGCTCAGGGTTAGGCTTGGTGTTAACATGCAGTCCGGGCGCGGCAAATGGGGCCGGGGCGGCAGCCGCCAGGGACGGAGCCGACGCCTGGGCCGGGGTGAATGCGGAGGACGGTGATGGGATGGAGGTGACTTTGGAGGAGGTTACAGCTCCAAACGGCCTTGGTGTCTTATTGAAAGCCACGCTGGCTGTGGCAGTGACTTTGGGTGCAACAGCAGAGGCAATGGGCACAGGCTTAACTACTTCGGTAGGTTCTCCCTATGCGAGATGAAAAACAAAAAAGAAACACACAAAACCACGCCAAACGCATGCACATTCCTCAGCACGAATTTTCGCTGTTCTCAGAGGAGATAACCCACCTAGCGTGAAAAAGTGAAGCAGAGAAGCAAGCTTTACCGAGGTTGTAGCCACGAAATGTATGGAAAAACAATCCAAGCCATGCATTTGAGGAAAGGGAGTGATCCAAACATACACAATCAATATGAAATTCCACAATGCTAACTCCTCTCATCATATCCAAAGCAGACACCCCACAAATCAAATTCAAGAGAAAGTGAAAAACTGCAGTATTGCAAAACCCACCAGGGTAACTCATGTGGAAAAAAATAGTCTTTTTTACAAAAATCCACATTCCACCTCTCAAACCCAATTGGAGATATCTGTGTTCCCCATACACAAATGGAATGTGCATGTGTACACACACACTGTACATACTCATCTGTTGGTAAGACCCTTAAGAGCAGAACCAGAGCACATCAATGTTTTTCATATACCCTTGTCAGATCAATACACTCAAAAAAGCATGTGTTTTTTTTTCCTTGTGGTTTTTTTTTTTTTTTTCCTGGGACATATGTTTTAACATTGCAGCTCCCAATGTGGCCTTTCAAGGCCATGGTCAGTAGAAAAATTATTTATGTCCCCGGAGAAGATTTTCAACTACAAGCCATTTATAAGTATTTTCGAGTTTGCAACAGCCTTCTTAGCAAAAGGGGGGTTTGAAACTCTTGCACAGAACAAAACACTAGAACAACTCAGAAACAAATAATTCTTTGAGGCTTTAAGGAAAATGAGAGGACTTGTTCTCTGAAACTGTAATATTTGGATAAGCTTCTTTTAAATACAAAGATCTTAGTATCCATTAAAACAAACCCCCAAAAACAAAGAAAAAAAACACAGCCAAAAAAATCCTACATACTTTTGTTTCTCTCTTGGGTACAGAGGGAAAACATCAGCAATATATTCCTAAAAAAAATGTTCTGAGAGTTGGAAGATAACATTTATTCACTTTTTTTTTTAATACTCATTTGTCAGGTTTCTCCATTTTTTTTTAGGTGAGGAAAAAAGTAATCACTCAAACACCCAAATGCTGCAATACTCTTAATGTAACATACCAGAAACAAGAATGTTATACTGAAAGGAAAGTTTGAATGACAGTGCTTATCAATAACAGGGTCAGACAGATGGGTATCAGTTAGTTCCACACACTAGCATTTCTTGGTTGTGATGATGCACATACCTTTGGTACATGAATAAGATCAGGTTTTTGTACAGAAGCCACTCTGGAAGAGAAAAAAACATAAATATAATTGTAAACCCCAAATTCTTTAATGTTTAAGCATTTCCCTGTTCCAGCTCACCATGTCCACCCACAGATATACAAAATATTTATTTCCTCTAAAGTATACAAGAAATACACAAGTTAAACCTAGAACACTGTTGTTAATACAAGGAAAAGGCAAAAACAAACTGAATTAATTTGTCCAGATACAATGTTAGGAACTCTAGCATCTATCATCAAGTACTACTTGGTTTATAAATTCATAATTCTCTATAACCAGTTAGGAGACTTCAGCTCCAATTTGCCTGCTATCTTCTATCCTTTCACAAGGAACTATGTCACATAACTCAAAAGCTCAGGTCAAATAAACTGTATTTTGAATACCGCATAACCTATACACAGGCTTAAAACAGAAAGCTTCCTTTTAGAACAACAACAAAAAAAAAAACCTTTAAAATAACTTAGCAAGTTAAATAACACAGAAACTTTTTGCACAGTCTTTGGTTTTCAAAAGTAAGGTTAATGTCACTTGAAACGCATAGTAGATGGCAAAAAAAATCCTCCCAAACAATGGGCATATTGAAACTACTATGGGGTGGTGGGAAGGAAAGGAAGTATCACAATGGAAATGATTAAGTAGATAAAAAATTGACAGATTTTGTTACAACTAAAGTGAAACGGCAACATATTTCAGGTTAAAGGCATCTCATTTGATTAGGGTTTTTTTCAGATTTGCACATACTTAACACACAAAAATACACATATACACATTCAATTAAAAAAATTAAATTAAAAAATATGATACATTAATATTTTGCTTGTAAACATTGCTGCTCATATAATTGAGTGTTTTCATGCCATTCTGGTAAAAAGTGGCTTCTTGACATATTTCAAAACATTTCTGGCCATATTTGGTAGCTGCTCAGAGAAGCAGTCACCCTTAACGATCCAAGAACCAGCAATCATATCCTGCCTGAAATCACAAAACCTTGATTTCCAACACATCTTTTGAATAGGGTTTTGAAAAATTGAAGCTGGATTCTCATTTCTAAAAGATAATGTGTAGGGAGGCAAAAAGGTTCATTTAGTTGGAGATCAGTTAACAGAGGCTGCAATTTTAGAAACACTTCTATTGTATAAATCAGCTTTTCAATTTTTACCAGGAAAACATGAAAAGCTAGAATCGAATTAGGCATACTTGTTCCCTTTAATCACTCCTTTCTTTTTTTATTTTCCATTTTGTACTCTCATTTTTTTCTTCTTTTTACTATTTTCTTCACAATATTTACTCCATTCCTCAAAGTCATTTGGGCCTCAGTGCTCATCACATCCCAGCAACAGTAATCTCCCTGCAGGTTCAGCAACTAATTTACAAAAAGGAAAATACATACAATCCAGATGCTATGTTCACAGGAAAAAAAATGAAAAAAATAAGTAGCATGAGAAGATCATCTTCTGCACTTCGCCTTCACCACTTGTGCATTGCTGCTGACACACATTATGTCCACATCAACAGCGATTCTCAGAGAGAGGGGGTTTGTCCACTCTGGGGAACAGGTTCATTCTCTCCTTTCCCACCGAGTGTGCAGCCTCTGAAAAGCCTGACCTCCGGCCTAGCACAGCGCTGGGGTGCGTCATTAATCACTCCTAATTGTAGAGTTGTCAATTTGTAGCAACAAAAGTAACAAGGATAAAAAATCCCACCAATACATATGGAAACTTTTCTTTCTTTTTCAAAACCAGAGTTAGAAGGAAATGTGCATCTTGCTTCATATCTAACATATACTTTGTTTTTAATAAAGTAACTTGAAATAATTTATGTGTTGATTAAGCTGGTCCAACAGGAAGATGTAGAAAGACATTCATTATTCAAGTCAGCTACCTTTTTTCACACCTGAGAGAAAAACTTCTCTTTGCTAATGCTGAACCTTGAAGTTTCAGTCTTATAAAAGAAACAAACTTATTTTTTGTTTTTACAAATAATCTAATTTGAGTTTGCAATGGATGAGATTGCTCTGCACTCATTAATACAGCACTGAGCAAAAATTATTTCAAACCACTATTACCAGATTACCTGAAGACATACTTTTCAAAATTCATCTTTAAAAATATCATACAAAAAGAGAAAAAAGGTGAAAAAAGGCTTGATAATCCAAATGTTCACAATGTTCCTTTTAAACAGCAGAGTCAGACAACATAACTTTATTTCCCTTGTAAACATACTTAAAACAAGGACATAAATTTGTGTGCCCCAGACATACTTGAAGCAGTTTAACTTGGCCTTTGTTGACTTCAGACCATAATTAGACTAAAATCTGTGATTTATCCAGTATTGTAAAAAGAAAATGCTCACACAGCAAACTGAGCCACTAAGATCAAAATGTGAAAAATGCATGGTGGTTTAAGAAGACAGTACAAAAGGAAATGCACACTTTAAGCTGAAAAGCAAAACACATCCAACACACACATTTAAGAAAATTCTGCCCTCAGGGCTATTTCCTTTAAGAGTTTCAAAGACAGTACCAAATTGAATAGCCAAAAAATAATTCAACTGCAGAATCTTGCACATTTCATAGCTGTTAGCACTTCATTTGCCACCCAGCAATTAAACATATTAGGATTTCATGCTGGTTTGGTCCCATTGAATGTATGAATAGGTGATGATAAGGGTTTTCAGAATGAGATTACACACTTGCCCTGTTGCTACTTATTAGAAAAAAAAGCAGGATGGCTCGAAGCATGATATTTTCTGAATTATTTAAAATGAGCAGTTCAGCATATTAGTTTATGCAATACTTTCAATAATTTACAAACAAAGCAAGGACATAAAAGCTCGGAATAAACAATATTATAAACAACTCACACAAGACCTTGACAAATGGTTACAGTATCAAACTTAAAAGAATTATTATAAACAACAAAAACAGAAGCAGTAGCCATCACTTACTGACATACTAATATTGAAAATAAAAGTGCTCAAATTTTTTGCACAGGCTTCTACATTCAAGTAATTTATTCTCTCCAGGGAGGGGGGAAAGCTATATTTAGCCTGTGTAAACAGCTCATTTCAACCAAACATGATCAAAGTTGCTGTCTAAACATACCACAAGCTGTTCCTCTCCAATGAATACTTTCATGACATTTAATGCAATTCAAAACATTCCAACTTCCAGCGCTACCTTATTAGGAAAATGAATTAGTCCACTCTTCACTGTAAGCAGTATGCCCAGCAATAACTATTCATTCTTTAAATTCTCTTATTATTCATTCACTTTCCAAGTATTTCTGCCACATTAAAAAAAAAAAAAAAGACAAGCAATTCAACAGAACTCTTCTGTAGTTACCAATTAGTGGAAAAACATGTCACTAAAGCTAAAGCTACAGTTCTTCCTGCTTCTGCAGTGAGTACAATGTGACACACCATCTCCATAGACTGATCATCAACAAAAACTCTGTTATGTCAATGATTAGCATTACGGAGGCAAACTCAGTGCAAGGCAGGATGTTTTTGGACAAGTCTCAGCTATCCTGTGTAAGCAATCATGCAACAGAGGCCCAAACCCTCCACCAATAAATCCCTAAACCTTTATTGAACCTAAAATCAAAAAAACATTCTAGAGTTGTCTCTTCTGAACTCCACTTAAAGTCCCATCATCCCCAGTCCTTCTGCTCCCTGGTCAAGGGACTATAATGTATTCAGCATTTAAAAAGCAGATGAAAAATCAATGGGAAATTTACAAGAAGGTAACTATGCCTATATGAACTCCTCTATAAACAAGGGGAGCACGCAATACTAGTATTGACATAGGCACTGTACTGGTGGTTTTCACATCTCTATAACTTGAAGGATTGCTCAAACTCTGGTGTGAGACAAGAAGCTGCACTGCCTTAATTGAATTATAGAATAATCTAGGTTGGAAAAGATCTTAAAGATCAAGCCCAATCATAAACCTAGCCCATCAAATGAAGTCAAAGCTGGAAAATTTTCCAAAAAACTTTATTTGTTGTTCTGAACCTTTTTAATAGAAGTATGGAAGAAAGAAAAGATTCCCATTCTGTCCCACATCCTGCTCCTCCCATTTTCAAAACTAACTGCTTTAGCCTACCTGATCAATCATCAGGCTACCAGTTTTGGCAGCAGATATTATACCCCTGGAAAAGCCACCGAGCAGATCTTCCTTCCAAAAACCTCATCTTTTAGCAGTTCTATTGGTTAGCTTCATTTTATTCCTAGAGAGCAGCCAGTTGACAGAGTAGAAGGCTAAATAAATTTTCTTTTCATAAATTAGTCAACTCGTGGAATAAAGATGACAAGCAGAAAACATTTAACATATATAACAAGCCATGACTTTTGCTAGGGGTTATCTGAATAAAAACAAATGTAGACATAACTTAAAGTACAGAAAAAAGAACAGTCTAAATATATTTATTTTTTCCCTCCAACACGAGCCCCTTCTCTATCACAGAGCTCTGGCTCACAACAACAGAAAAACAAGAACATTGTTAAGCTTGCTTCTTGTTGCAATTTATACATCATCAGAAATGGTTTCCTTACTCACTAATATAATATGCAACTGTATTTCCCACAGTTCTGCAGAAACACACACTGCCCCAGGCAACAGCAGTCGGTAAATCAGCACTTCAGCAATCTTGCCAGCACAAGCATCTGTGGCCTTGAGATTGCAAACCTGTCCACACCCCAACATGTGGAAAAGCAGAGGTAGCAAAATTATCATTAAGAACGATTCAATGAAAATTGGAATCTGTTGCAGTCACTGCAGAAAAAGACGTGACTTTTTTTATTTTGCCTTAAGAAACACAGCAATGTTTTCAAATCTCTACTCTGGTCATCATACTTGCTAATATTTCAATAGATGGCTGTCAACATTTTATTTCATCAGTCATTCTCTTTTTTCTGGTTTGTTATTTTAGTTTACATTTAGTTGAATATACCAAATCATGAGAAATAATGTTAGTTATTATCAAACAGAGCAAACATCAGTGCTGACTGCCTCCTTAAGGGAGCAACTGACAACTTCAAACCAATGACACAGAAAAGAAAAGATGGAATGCAAAATGGTACTTCAGATACTATACACCTCCAGGAGTCTTGATATTAACATCTCCTTCTGCAAACTAATTCTTACATTAAAAATGCATATTTTCTCTGCTTACCCCACAAAGAGTCTGTAAACTCATGATAATTCAAATTCTCATGATTATGCAATCTGGGCATACCAAATAGGGTTACATTAGACTGGCAAATGGTCACTAGTGGAGTTCCATAGGGCTCCATTTTAAGCTCAGTTCTCTTAGCCATCTTCATAAACAATTTGGACACAATACTCAAATGTATACTAGGTAAGTTTGCTGATGATATTAAACTGGGAGGACCTGTTGATTCCCTCAAAGGCAGAGAGGGCCTGCAAAGAGAACCAGATAAATCAGAGGTTGGGCAATCGCCAACCATATGAAGTTTAACAAAGACAAGTGTCAATTCTGCATCCAGATGGGACAACTCTGAATGTTCATACAGACTGGGAATGAGATGTGGAAAAGAAGTGCCACAGAAAGGGATGTGGTGGTCCTGGTTGATGGAAAGTTGAATATGAGTCAGCAGTGCCTTGGCAGCCAGGAGGGCCAACTGTGTCCTGGGGGGCGTCAGGCAAAGCATCACCAGCTGGTCGAAGGAGGGGATTGTCCCACTCTGCTCTGCACTGGGGTGACCTCACCTTGAGTATTGTGGCAGTTTGGGGCAACCAATTATAAGAAAGATATTAAGCTATTAGAGAGTGTCCACCATCTTCATTGACCTCCTTCGAAGGGCCTTGAGGGAAAGCCATAGGAGGAGCAGCTGAGGTCACTTGGTCTGTTCAGCCTGGAAAAGGGGAGACTGAGGGGAGACCTCATTGCAGTCTACAACTTCCTCATGAGGGGAAGAGGAGGGGCAGACAGACATCTCTTCTCTGTGGTGACCACTGACGGGACCCAAGGAAATGCCATGAAAGTGTGTCAGGGGAGATTTAGGATATTAGGAAAAGGTTCTTCACCCAGGGGGTGGTTGGGCACTGGAACAGGCTCCTCAGGGAAGTGGTCACAGAACGAAGCCTGACAGAGATGAAGAAGAGCTTGAACAACCCCCTCAAGCACATGGTGTGATTCTTAGTGTGATCCTGTGCCTGGCCAGCAGTTGGACTTCGATGATCCTTGTAGGTACCTTCCAACTCAGGGTATCCCAGGATTCTGTGACTGAAATGCAAACAGTATGAGACACAGTAGTCTCATCATTAATAAAATATTGAAGAGTTGCTGTAGATACTCTGCTTGTATGTGAAGTCTCAGAAAAGGGTCTCTTCAGTTCAATGAACCACTTCCAACACCTTATAACTTTTGGGCTTGATGCACTTTGAGGAGGTATATTTAATGGAGTTTGATTTAATGGAGTTTGTTGAGAATATCAGTATTTATGTCTTGACAGAACAGTACCTCGAGATAATATTTAACACCTTATTTCATTATATTCATCCTGGGAATATTAGCTTGTGAGTCACACTTAACAGATTCTACACTTTCAGTAAGTTTAAAGGGGGAGAATTAATAGAATGTGCAGGTCAGCATTTTACAGTTGCTATAGACTATATAACACCTTCATATCCTCACACTGTGCACTCCCCCATCACATCAGATTACAATGAAGCATTAGGTCAGGTAAAAGAAAGAAAATTATGTTCTTGCTTTACTGTGTTTGATAATTGGCCAAATCAAATTTAAGTCACCCCCGTTAGATTTAAACAAGGTTTGTGATTTCATCATTATGTGTTAAAATAAACAGTGGTGACATTTTAGGAAAGAAAAAAGCTGCCTTCTACTTTGGTATTCCTACCCACAAAGAATTAGTTGTTTTTAAGACCTCCCAAAGACAACCACTGCTCATAGTCTCATTCCTGTGGTCTGTGGCAACCCTACTGAACGCATTTGTAAAGAGAATTTAAGTGCAGGCAGATAATATTTTATTCTATTACAGCAAAACCAAAAACCAAACAAAAAGCTAAGGAAAAATACCATGGAATTTATCTCACTTACCTTCTGGCTGTCAGAGGTTTTAAAAAACATGTTTCTTGCCTCTATGAAGGCAGAAGGTTTAGAAATCTGGAGATCCCATGCATATGGTTATCACTGGACTGGGAAGACACATCTGTACATACCTGCTCATGACTCTCCTGATTAGAGCCCAAACAGGTAAAGCATTTCCAGTACCAAGTATAGCTGATGACTTACAATCCTGTATGGCAGATTGCTGTCAGTTGTCCTAGAAAAGTTATAAAGCAGCCTATACACAAGTGGTAGCTCAGTGTGTTTAAATAATCAACTTTGATAAGTAGGAATTCCATCTTGGCACTGCTTGGCTTCTCACAAGCAATAGGAGAACTACTGCCTTGTATACAAGACCTCTTTATACATTGCCTTCAGTGACAGAGATTATTTTTGTTATGCCTTGCTATAAACTCATTTTTTTCTTTCTTTAAGTTTTCTAAATCTGTCTTGCTAAATGAGAGTATCCACATAACAGCTAAGTGCAAACAACAAGAAAAAACAACTATATCTGGGCTTTAATAAAGCCTAATTTACATATTTGATTTTCTTTATGAGTGCTTATCAGATAGCAATTCTAACACAGCAAGCTACCTTTTAAAAACAGCCATCTTAACAGAAAGCACAGGTCTAAATGACTTGCAGTCACTCCTCCAAAACTCTCAAAAAAAGGGGGGGGGGGGCAGCTCAGCTTCACGTTGACTTCAGTCTATCATCAAATCTAGGTTATAATTTAAAAGATTCAAAACTAAGCACTGAATTATTTTTTCCAGTGCTTTCCACAATATGGTGACTAATGTTTAAATTACCTCCTTTGTTTAAAACATAGCCCAAATAAACTTGAAAGTGCAGTCATATCCATTTTAACTGGAAATTCACCACAAACAGCTTCCCAATCCCCGATATGTCCTTATTTGGTATTTTAATTTTTTTTCCCTTAAGAGTGTGCATAGGAATGAGCTTTTTAAAAAAAAAAAAATAATGTGGCAATTTAGAGAGACATTAGATTATTATATTTTACTTCTTATGGGAGCTAAGCACATCTCTTCTCTATGAAGCAGCTCACCCATTCACTGCTTCCAAAAAGCCTGAGAAGTATAGTGGAAATGTAGTTAACCAAGCAAGATGAGAACTGTTCCTGAGGTTTCAGGCAGCAATAGCAAAGAGCAGCCCTGTCCTTCACAAGGTCACCAGCATGGGAAGCAGGGTCACCCACCCAGACTCCAGAAGCACTGTCCAGGCGTCTTTGGCCAAATCCCACCTGTCTCCTAGCACCTCCTGCTTCTTACTGACTTATGACAATACGGGAACAAGATGAGTAAACCTAATACCACAACTTGAATTCCCATCTGCTGTACATCATCCCAACCATATCATGCAGACATACAAAGAGCTACCACAACTGCATAGCGGTCAGGAAAACTGCTGAGCCTGGGGCTGGTCCAGAAAAGCCAGGGATATGGCAGAGGTCACCAATAAAGAAACATCATGCTAAATCTATTTAAAAGGATGAACTCGTGTTGGGTTTAGTTATTTCCAATTAAGGTCATTTCTCTGACTTCTCAGTGGTAACCACCACCAAACCAGCCAATTTGGAAAGCAGCAGTGACCTCAAATAGTTAATTCCTTTAGTCAATAAGCTGGCCAAGGAACCAATTATACTGGAAACTAATATTGGTTGAGTAAAGGTGCACAACGCAAAGTTCTGTAATTCTTCTGTTGTTTGCAACAACTGTGAAAGAAGAAGAAAACTAATAATCCCATCTGACTCCAACTGATCCAGCTAACTAAGGAGTCTAGTTTTTGAAAAAGAACCTTTTATCTTTCTCAGCTCAAAATATTTAGGGGATAACATTCACAGCACACTTACAGCATATGAAGAAATTAACTTCTTTTGTGGGCAACTAATCATTGATGCAAAACATCATCACGAAACCTGTTGAGATTTGTCACAATGCTGCAAACATTACTTCTGTCTTGCCTTATAGGCAAAGTAAGGGAGCAGTGTTTGACAGGCACAATATGTGTTTTTACTTCCTCATGGGCTTTTGTGGGTTTGTGCCACAGACATGACTTTATACTGACAATACCCTGGAATTCCTCAAAAGCAATAATTTTTAAAAAAATTGGGTCAAAATAAGCCCTCAAAATGGTGCAGCAGTGAAATTCAGCTATTAAATACAATCTCAGCTCTGCAGCTACCACTTACCTTTGTAACAGATGGTGTAACAGATGCATAACTACTTAAACTTGCAGTGGTGGCTCTCAATTTGTATTTAGCTTTTTTTTTCCAGATCTCTAGAAAGTACCGTATACCTGAAAACCTGCCTGCTTTTCCCAGCATTACCAAACATCCCATCTTTCTTAAGCATTTTCATGATGCTACCGCTATCTTTCAGGAAGATAGTCAATCATCAATTTACTCTCACTTTACTCTTTACTAGAGGAAGGTAGTAGGAGTTGATGAGTCAGGACACTACAATTCCGATTCTCAACAGCTGAGAACTTGCATGGCAGAGGACAGGTTTTATTTAACCAGTGTCTCATTTTTTCCTGTGGGCTGATGCTTAGGAACTGTTTGTCTAACAACACTTGTCAGTTCATGTATTTGCCTTAGGTTTTTTTTTTTTTCTATTCTTTACATCCCACATGGACAGAGGTGCAAAATTAATCTGGAATCAAGAACCTAACCAGTTACTTGCATAGGTAACTATACTAAGTACTCACACTATTTAGCCAGTTCAAGCTAACATTAACTATTTTCAGCATATGAAGGGCATAGCCCATATTTAAACCATGTAAGCTTCTTTTAATCCATTTAGAGACAACTGTCCTTTGACAGATCACCACATATCCTTTTATAATTAAAGAATGCCTGCAAGTTAGCATCATAAACCATGCATGTTGGAGAGATGTGTTTTTCAAAGGAAAGTAACAGGTGTGAGGCATAGTCTGCATTTGAAAAACAAAAGTGTAAATAGAGACAAGTAACATCATTCGTGGCACCCAAATCATGAGATGAGTGTTTACAAAGGAAAAAATGATACAGATTACACAGTGGACTGAGATAAAATGGAGTTGGACATCTTTAGGTCAGATAAGCTACCTGTATGTTATCAGATTTTGAGCCATATAGAACCCATAGTGATGAGAATGGTGAAAATTATTCTTTTCTCATTCTTAATCTTGCTTCTGTTATCCCAATGCTGTCAATTTTCAAAATAAGGTTTGAAATAAGTGCCATTAAACATGTCCCACAACCCAGTTAATACCAAATACAGGTCCCCACATTTTCTGAAAAAGGAAAAAGGAAAAGGAATACAAATTCACAGGCAAAAAGAGTAATATTTTACAAAATGCAAGCTTTTCCATTTCTCTAGACTTTGCCAGGAGTGCAGGAAGCACCACTGCTGACGCATGACTGCCGAGCAACTGCCAAATCCTAAGGCTACTTCAGGTTCTGTCAAGTAAACCAACTGGGCTTTAAAAACTTTTTGATCAGATAACTTTTGGACTTGAATCAAATGGCTATTCTTCAAGCCCACCATCTTTCTGGCAGTCTCACTAAACTATTGAATTCAATGAACATTTGACTTAACACTAGCATTAGCCACTCAAAGGCAGCAGCAAGAAAGTTTTGCCTAACATTTGCAGAGAGTAATTTTTTCTTGACTTTCTGGTATCTTTCTAAAAACACTCATCTATACATTACTAGCATAGAGAAGCAGAAAAAAAAATAAGATCAGTGTCCAAAGCATTACAAACAATACAGTTATGCTGGTCTCTAGAAGATTTTAATCAAGGTCTTTGCAAATTAGCAGCACAGCCAAAATCAGATCTGTGTTGCCGTATTCCTTAGGAAATCACAGTGCACAAAAAGCACATTAGACTCACAAAGCAAAGCTTCTCACACCAAGTACAAGCTTCCCCTGCATTTCTAGTTTGAGACCTTGACAGCTTTGCTCTTAGTCTCCTTTTTACGACATAACTTTCTGCAGTTGAATCAGAGGCTGCTGAAAACTTCCTCTATTAAAAACCCCAAGGGAAAAGCAAGATACAGGCAGCACGATGACAACAATGATGACAAGACTGGTTTCCATCACAATGAAAGAATTTCTTCAACTTTATGTTCCAGTTCTCAAACACTCAGCGGCACAAAACATGTCTCAGCAACAGGCACAGAATAATACTAGCTGTTACTACCAATTATTTTTATAGCTGCACACTGTCATGCTAGCAGAGGCAAAAGCATCCCCAGGATTCTTGTCGCCATTTTGTAACTGGTTTGTCACCATGCTAGTCTGGGCACGACCCAGCAATGTGGGCTTGCAGCCCAGAAAGCCAATTGTATCCTGGGCTGCGTCAAAAGCAGTATGGCCATCAGTGCAAGGAAGGTGATTCTGTCCCTCCACTCTGCTCTGGTAAGATCCCACTGCAGTACCAGATCCAGTTCTGGAGTCCCCAGAACAGGAAGGACATATGAGGAAAGGCTGAGAGAACTGGGTTGGTTCAACCTGGAGAGGAGAAGGCTCTGGAGTGACCTTATTGCAGCCTTTCAGTATCTGAACAGAGCCTACAAGAAAGATGGAGAGGAACTGTTTACAATGGTATGTTGCGACAGGACAAGGGATAACAGCTTTAAACTGAGAGTAGTTTTAGACTGGATCTGAAGAAAAATTCTTTACTGTGAGAGTGGTGAGGCACTGGAACAGGTTGCTCAGAGCAGTTGTGGATGCCCCATCCCTGGAAGTCTTCCAGACCAGGTTGGATGGGGCTCCAAGTAACCTGGTCTAATTGGTTCCTGCCCAGACCCCTTCCAAGCCAAGACATTCTATGATCCATGATACTATGATAAGGTATTTCTGTAGCAGAACTGTGTATTTCACAGATACAGCTAAGGCCTGAAGGGAGGTAGCACCACAACGTATTAAGCATGGTACACACAAACACTATACACCTTTGTTACAGTGATGTTTGCATGCTGTGTGAGAATGGCGTTAGATTATTTTTGTAAATGTCTGTGAGCCTCCTTATATCATCCACTCCCTTGATAAAATATAATCAAGGACTGATTTCCTCAAATGAATGCATCCCAAATGATTCTCTGTATCCTAAAAAAAGCATACAGATATACCCAGGAGTAATTTGGATGAAATACATGTACTCTGGGGTGTGAAGGAGTTTTAACAGCCTCATTGTTCTGATGCAGCTGTTCACAATTACTGACGTGTTGTGAGGCACTTCTGATTACTGTGTTTAATCTATATATAAATGCATTATTTTGCTACTCAAAAGCTTGGCATTTAGATGGTATCTGCAAGGCTTCGAAACTGATGTCTGCCTGTGATGCCCCAGCTGGCTATTTCAAAGTGTGCCAATAGAATTAAAATATCACCAAAGATCATGCCACTCTGAGGTATCTGTGTTATTTTAAGAAGTGATGATAAGCTGTGGCCAACTTCACATTGTTTCTCTAAATCTTTCACTTAGTAACTACAAACAGCTTAAAATAAATGTGCAAGGGCAATGGTATCACAATTTACATGCTAACAAGCCCCTGAACTTTCAAAAAGGTATCATATGGGGTGCACAGGTTAAACCAGAAATGGGTAGAAAAGTTGAGACTTTTTCCAAGTCGCCTTGAGACTGTGAGTGGCAAATTGCCACCAATAATACAGGAGAAGCTACGCTCTCTTTCAAAGCTAGCAGAGCTTTGAAAAATATGCTACTTGAGAATAGACTTGGGGGAGGGGGGAAATTTCAATTATTTACCTGAAATACAAGAACTTTGAAAACATTGGCTCATTGACTGCAGAAAATGTTAGTTGCAAACAGTTGAAGGCTAATTTGATCATGTAAATTATTGTTACATGGATGTTGTTTTACTGAAAGATACTATCTTAGTAAGCCATGGGGAGGAGTGCAACTCCAAAGTTTACTACTTAAAGGCATTTTTTCCACAGGGAAAAAAACCCTATGGGTCTCAGCTACTTCCTAGAATGGTTTTTGGCATGGAAATTGCACTTATTGAGTGATCTCTTTGGACAAAGATGAAAAGCTCAACTGTCCAGACATTTTTCTTAATAACACATTTATGTTAAGCAGACCAGTGACCAACATAATTTTTCTTGGTCCAACTCTTATCTCCAAGAGGAAACATCCATGAACAAGGAGAAAAGTACATCACTGACTTGTGAAAGACTTGAGATTTCTGCAGTCTTTTGCAAAAACGAGAAAGTATCTTTTCACAATCCTGAAAAAGATTCTGTGTGGTTACACAAAGCTTGGGTTGGGTGCCATGGTTTGGAAACTAACAAAGTAGTGCTGGCTACCATCCAGTCTTCATATGGGATACCCCAGTCATCTTCACTCCAGCAGTCACATCCACAAAACTTAATGTTTGAAGAGCTCTCACCAGGGTTGGTCCTTGCCTACTCAAGCCTTTCATACAGGCTTTACCAGTCCCAGAAACACAGATTTTGAAAGGACTGTTGTTGGAGTCCAGGATATCGAGACTACACCTTGGATTGCCCTGGAGGGTCTGGGACCCTCGCAGAGACCCCAGGAGGATACAGTTTTTGATCTGTGTCCCTGGGAAGGGCTTNGTGACTAAAAGAGCCATTCAATTCCACACTGAAAGACTTCCATATCTACCATCACAGAAATCAGATCATCTTCTCCATCTTTTGCCCCTTTTTGCTAGTCTGTCCATTTCTATCAGTTTTTCCTTCTGCCTCCCTGCCTGACCATTAGCAATCTACAGTGACCTAAGGCAGGGAATAGTATTAGACCATTAATTACATATCTCCATTTCCTTTTTTTTAACTTGCACATATAGCAGCTATGTCTGACAGATCCTCTTTAGGAAGAGGAACTTAAAAGCAAACAAACAAATCCCACTCAGATCGATAAACAGGCTGGAAAGAAAAATGAAAAAATGCAAGAGGTAACTTAATTTGGTGACTTACCATGAGAAAAGTTTTCCATGGTGTTTAAAAAAATACAAAACCAAACAGCAGGCACATGGTGCATCACGAGAAGGATCAGATGAATCCTTCACATTTTTTGAGAATAAAATCATTTGGGCAAATTACATAATGAACAGGGTAGTCAAGAGTAAATATCTAATGTTTGCAATTACTCAAGATCACCCCCATACTTCCTTTTGGCCTCACCCACAGTGTGCAGCTATTCATATCTCATCTTGGAGTCACTCTGTAGTGCTAGTGTATTGAAGGGGAAAAAAAACCCCCACACCTCAGCCAAGAAAAGTATAATGATCAAAGTGAAAGGTTTAGCTCTAAAATAAAAATTTTACATAACATCCTCAGACAAAGCCATGTGATGAGTTATAACCTTCATCTCTCTTTTGCAAAGAAAGAAAAGGAAAACAACAGGAATAGTTTCAGTGTCCTTTTTCAGATCTTGATCAAGGATGCACTCTTTCTGCTAATTACTGGTTTATGGCAGAAACAGTTCAGGTCCAGCCCTGCAAGGTATTAAGTTTCTCCAGGAAGGCTGCTAAATGCCTCAGGCTCCATTATCTTTTATAGCTGATGACATCCTTCTCATAAAACAAAGAAACTTTTTTTCTCTCCACATTAAGACAAATTCAGCTTTATAACCATATTTTATCCCAAAATAATTTTTTTATTTGTAGTATAAAAATAAAGTTAGGAATCCATCCTCCCTACCAGAGTAAGTCTACCAGATTAAACCATTAAACCACTTAATGATTTCTCCAACCTTTCCCCCATGTTGCTCACTGG
>WEIV01020566.1:24586-36129 GCA_013390005.1 Calyptomena viridis
CTCCTCCATCCCCATCCCTACCCTCCCTCATGTGATCCGCCCCATCCTCCATCCCCATTCCCTCTGACTTCTTCCTCATCCTATCTGCCTCCATCCCCATCCCTCCTCCGTCCTCATTCCATCTGCCTCCATCCCCATCCATCCTCCCCCATCTGCCTCCACCTTCATCCCAATCGCCTCCATCCCCATCCAGTCCCCCCATCTGATGCGCCCCATCCCATCCACCTCCATCCCCCTCCTGTCCACTCCAGCCCGGCCCATCCCACGCCGGGACCCGCACACTGCTCAGATCCCACCGGAGTGTGGGAGGAGCTCGGGGAAAAACCGACCCCATCCCACCGGCACCGACACCTTTTATTGGGACACAGCGGTGACTCCACAACGGCCCTTTTCCAGGGAAACCCCTGTGCTGGGCAGGGCTCATCCCTGGGCTCACTGGGGTGTCAGGGTCACGCTGTGATGACCAAACCGAGCCCCTTTCCTGCAGCCTTTTCCCTTGGGATCAGTTAATCCACATTCCCATCGCCCCATCCTGCTCCTTTCTTGTTTTTTTCAGGTTCCCTGGGACTGATCCATTTGCTGTCACCCAAGGCAGAAGCACCAGGAGCAGATCGGTGCCATTACAAAAACCCCAAATCCCACCCCTGGGGTGTGCTGCATTTTTTGCCTTCGTGGACAAAAATGAAGAAAAATCAGGAATACATAAAATAATCCAAATTTTGATCAATTTTTGATCACACAGGTTTGGCAGGGAAGGGTTTTGTCCTCTCTGCTGCCAAAAGGAGAGTGGGGGAGGGCGACACCAATCCCTGTGGGATTCGGGGATGTTTGGGATGGTCACTTGTGGGGGGGGTGAGGGGATGGACGGGCCCCCCACGCCTGTGCTGGGCTGGGCACAGGAACTGGAGTTTGGAGGAAAAGGGATTTTCCCACGTGTTTCTAAGGGAGAAATGCAACAAAATCATCTCGTTCCCTGGAATGCAGGACCTGGAGCCGCCGCGTCTCTCAGCCCTTGAACTTGCCCAGGTGCTCCCGGGCGATGATGAGCCGCTGGATCTGAGCCGTGCCCTCGTAGATCTGCAGGGAAAAGCGGAGCCGGGAGTTGGGAAGGTGTTTAACCAGAGCTCTGCACAGCCAGGACCCCTCCCAGGGCCACGCTGGGGGGCAGGAGGAGGGAAAACTGGGAAAAGGGAGTGTGACAATGACCCACATCAGGGAATAACCTCATACAGGTGTGTGTGTGCCTGGCACAGGAGGGGAGCAGGAAAAACACCCAAAAATTCATACTAAATCAGAGTAATCTGAACATTTTCAAAATCCCAGCCTGCCCGGCTGTGCACTGATGATGGATATGTGTGATGAAGATTCAGATAACTGGGATCCTGGGGAACAAGAAATTGAGCACAGGAAAACAGCCTGATCCTGACAGTCCTGCAGCTCATTCAGTTCCTCCCTGGAAGGACTGAAATCAGGACAGAGAACTTTTAGATTCCAAACAGCTGCTTTCTGTCCTTGGAGAGGGAAAAAATTCCTGGCTGGTGAGATCAGTTGGAGTTTTAAAGTCAGCTGTAAAAGGAATGTCAACCACCCAGAGACTCAGAGTAACAACAGCAGCTGTGACCCCTGTTCCCTGAGACCTGTTTGGATCTGTCCCATCCAGTCACGGGGAATGTCAGAAAGAGGGAAAAGGTGAAGATTCCTGGGTTTGCTACACGGAATTCAATCATTCCTGCTGAATAGCAAACTGGAGCCATGAGAGGAATTCTGGCCTGGAACAACTTCTTGGCAGTAATAGTGCTGGGGCTTAGGGGTGTCCGTGGGCTGAAAATGAGCAAATATGACCTTGTTTTGTTCTTTTGGAAAAAAAACCAGAAAATAAATAACTAAAGAAGTGAATCACTTCGGGCTGAGCCCCACAGCTGTTCCAACAGCCCATGCAGGGTATTTAATGCTGGGTAATTAATGCTAGTTAATTAATCTGTGTGCCTCGGGGCTGGTGAGATCCCAGCTCAAGCACCTGCCCAGCATGTGATAACTTAAGAATTTCCCTGATTTAACACCTTTCTGCTAACGGAAGGATTGTTGCTCTCAGCCTCCAAATCTTCTCATCCCATGTCTGTCCCGACCACAGTTAATCACCTGTTAATTATTGTCTTGGAGTGACTTTATAATGTATCTCATATCCTTATTTTATGCCAGAAAATGAATTTTATGCCTCTAAACCTGAACTAGAGAGGGAAAAGAAAAACCCAGCTAGGAAAAAAAAAACCTTTTTCAAAACAGTCTGAGCTGCCAGCATTGAGGTTTTTTTTCTTTGGCCTGGGAGTTTTTTTTTCCCCCCAGGCTTAGGGGACTTTTTTTTTCCCTTGGGAAGGAAACAGAGCTTTGGACTTTCTGTTTTTTTTTTCCAGGATTTCTTTTGGGTTTTTTTCCTTTTTTCCTTTGTTTTTTGTTCATATTTTTTTCTTCTCTGCTGGACTCTGCTCAAACACTGGCACGAAAAGGCCTTACTGGACTCTTTGACCAGCCTGGACCCCTGGGGGGCCCCCCCACACACACCCCGACTCTGGTACAAGCAGGAGAGAGGGACAGAGGGACTTTTATAACATGATCCTTGGATATATTTCAAGTTCTTCTTTCCAGTGGAGAGATTTTAATTTTTCTTTTATCATTGGCTTAGTCATTCTTGTATAGTATATTTGTCAATAAATAATTTTTGTTTTCCTTCACTTCCCTTTGAGGAATTTTCTTCCCTTTTTCTTGCTTCTCGGTGGGGGAGAGTGAAACTGAAATTCGTATCAAACTTATACAATTATTTCATATTAAACACCTGCATTGCCGTGGAGACCCCACGCCCCGCGCCACTCACCTGGTAGATTTTGGCATCTCTCATGAGCTTCTCCACGGGGTACTCTGTGTTGAAGCCATTCCCCCCAAAGATCTGCACGGCGTCCGTGGCCACCTGGTTGGCGACGTCGCCTGCGAAGGCCTTGGCCACGGAGGCGTAGAAGGTGTTGCGGCGGCCGATGTCCACCTCCCAGGCCGCGCGCTGGTACGCCAGCCGGGCCAGCTCCACCTTCATGGCCATCTCCGCCAGCAGGAACGCCACGGCCTGGTGCTGGGATCAGGGAGACCCCCCTGGGTGAGCCTTGAAGGTCTGGGACACCCTGGGGAATGCAGCTTTTTCCATGGAATTATGGCATCGTTGAGGTTGGACAAGGCTGTTAAGACCATTGAGTCCAACCCTCCGCCCCGTGTCCACCACTGAGCTGTGCCCCACATCCACACATCCCCCCAGGGTGCTGGGGAAGCCTTCCTGGGAATGAATTTTCCCCAATAACTGATTTTATATCTTCATTTCTTGGTTTGCAAGGCAGTCAGGAAATTGCACTTGGGGAGTTTTATGGAACCGGGATCCAACTCCCAACTCTGTGTTGAATCAGACATTCCCATTTTTAGCTCCAGATCTCTTGGACTCACCTCCACGATGGGTTTCCCGAAGGTTTTCCTCTCCAGCGCGTACCTCGTGGCCTCGTCCAGCGCTCGCTTCGCCAACCCCACAGCCCCCGCCGCCACCTGGGGTGGGCACAGCGCAGGTTGAGCAGCCAAAACCCCGGGGTTAGGTTAGAAACAGCCCGTTCCTGGCACTCACAGGGGGCCTGGTCTTGTCAAAGGCACCCATGGCGATCTTGAACCCGGCGCCCTCCGCGATCAGCACGTTCTCCTTGGGGACCCGGACGTCCTCGAAGACGATCCCGCGTGTGTCTGAGCAGCGCTGGCCCATGTTCAGCTCCTGGAGAAGGGAATTTATAGAGGTGCCACTAAACCAGATTCTTCTGATGTACTACCAGTTCCATCCTTTAGTTCACCCAAAGAATAAAGGAAGCTTTCTTTTCCCCAAAAACACTTCAGTTTCAGCAAAAACCAACCATGGAGACAAGAAATACCAGCTTCGCCTTCCTGGCCCAGCAAGGCCCTGACCTGTCCCACCTCCAGCCCCCTCAGTCCTGGGGCTGGAATCTCTCCTTTGGCTTTCTCTGGTTCAGTTTATCCCTTGGAGGATTCAATTATCTGTGTAGTTCAATTCCACCCTCTGACACAGGAGAGGAAACAGTCAAGAACCCAAGTGAAGGCAGCTGTGAGACTCAGCCATCCCAAATTCCTAAATAAATGAGGTTTTCAGGTTCCAAACATTCAATCTCCACTTTTGCTGCTACTAAAAATAGTGCTTTGTCTTTTTAGGTTTTCCCTCCCCTCACAAAGGGGAAGGACACCAAGGGCCTCCACAGTGCCGTCCTTGGGCAGGAGCAGCTGAAATTCCAGCAAACCATGTGGTTTTGGGGAAAGTTCTCTGTCGGAGTCCAGGATATTGGGACTACACCTCAAATTGCCCTGGAGGGTCTGGGACCCTCGCAGAGAACCCAGGAAGATACAGTTTTTGATCTGTGTCCCTGGGAAAAGCTTCCAACATTGATGGAAGAAGCAAAAGCAACAAAAATATAACTTAGATCATAGTTTAGTTTGTCATAGAAGTGAAACTTATAGTTTTAGGTTTTGTAGTAAAGATATAAAAGAAGACAAGATGGAGGATTTGGGGTGTTGCCTTGAGTTCTTTCTTCTTCTTCTTCTTCTTGCTCTTTGTACTGCAGTAGAGCTGGCACTTAGAGATTGGTAGAATGGATTTGAGGTAGAGAAGACGTGTTAGTAACAAGTTAGGATTACTGGTACAGAATTGTAAACATAGTACGTGGTATCTGTTAATTGGTCATTAGAGTCCTTAAAATCTAGAAGCAGTCGCCATTTCAGGCATTCCACAGCTTTTCGTCGCTTTTCACAGCACACACTCTGGTCTGTTAAACCCAGGTTTGGGTGACACGCTGAAGTTGTGATAAGAACTTAATAAACAGCAAGAAAAACTGAGAAGCTGCGAGTTTTGTTCCTTTATCTGGTACTGGACTTTGATAATAAGAAGAAATGCTAAAAAACAAGAGCTTGGGTCACCCACAAATATCATAACAAGTGCATTAACAAATATCTTTACAGTTCTCCAACACCTTCCCTTCCCCGAACATTAATGAGCTCTTGGTGATTCACCTTCCTGCCGATGTGGATCCCGGGGCTGTCGGCCTCCACGATGAATCCTGTGAAGGCTTTGCTGGCCGGGGTTTGGGGGTTGGGATCGGTGCGGGCGAGCAGGAAATACCTGGGGGGGACAGACAGGGGGGCTCTGCTCATCCTCAGCAAAAGTCAAGGCTTAATGAAATTCCCTCAGATCCACCTGCAAAGCTTCTCTGCCCCATCCATGTGTTGTAGGTCCCAATATCACACTCAGCCTCACAAATAGCCTCAAATAAACAAATTCCCAGCACATCCATAAGGATTATTGCTCTTACTGTGTGAAAAGCCTTATTCTCTCAATTGCCAATATCTCATTTTTACTCAGTATCAGTTGTAAATGAGGATTTTTTTCTGTCAGCAGTTGCTGAAATCCCATTTCTGGGGTCAGGAATGTGCTGGGAGAGTCACAGGGATGGTTCTGCCTCAGGCAAGAAATTAAACAGCAAGAAACTTCAGCTTTTATAGATAAATGTATGAAGTTTTTCCTCTTGAACTGAGAAGAATTTGTGTGTTGGGGTGGGGTGGGATGGTGTGTGAGCGCTGGTAAAGGGTCTGTGCTGCTCTGCTCTTCCCTGGACCCCACCGTGCCTGCCAGGCTCTGAGACTCCTTGGAAACACCTTTCCTTAAGGAAATTCAGTGTAACTCCCCAATCCCAGAGGTTTCCTGTTTTCCATGGAGAGGTTCCTTAGCTGAGTCAGAAGCAGCTGATCCCTGTCCCGGAGCCAGGTCAGGGCTGGGTAACCCGAGTGCTCCGGAATTAACCCTGAGTAACTCCCTGTCCCAAGGCGAAAGCAGAGGGAATTTTTGTCTGCCTTCAGCCCAAATCAGGGCTGTGACATCAGCCAGCCGTGATGCCATCGCGCTGTGACATCATTGAGCTGTGACGTCATCGCCCCACTCCCTCTTTGGGCACCCACAGCACTGGGGCTCGTCCCCATGAACTGGTGACAGACTGGTGGCAACAGGCCCCTCAAGAGACACCATTACAGACCAGTATAACCCAAGGCCACCCCAGTCCAAGCCCACGCACCAGTTGGCCTTCCCGCCGTTGGTGATCCACATCTTCTGCCCGTTGACGACGTACTCGTCCCCCTTCCGCTCCGCCCGGGTCTTGATCCCCGCGACGTCCGAGCCCGCGCCCGGCTCCGTCACACAGTAGGCCTGGAGGGAACAAATGCCAACATCCCGGGGAATAAACGTCCTGAGTTTGGGAAACCATGGAATTACTGTGGAATTGTGGGCACCGGACATGCGCGGGCACACTCGGGGATGTCAGGGGCTCCTCTGTCATCAATTAATTAATTAATGGGGTTCCCTGGTCACACAAACATCAGGGGCTCCTCTGTCATCAATTAATTAATTAATGGGGTTCCTGGTTACACAAACATCAGGGGCTCCTCTGTCATCAATTAATTAATTAATGGGGTTCCCTGGTCACACAAACATCAGGGGCTCCTCTGTCATCAATTAATTAATTAATGGGGTTCCTGGTCACACTCACACATGTCAGGGTCTCCTCTATCATTAATTAATTAATTAATTAATTGATTAATGGAGTTTCCTTGTCACACTCACACACATCAGGGGTTCCTCTGTCATCCTTCCCAAGTATTTTTTCTGCTGCTGCTCATTCCCAGCGATGATCACTGGCATTTGCTGGAAGGGAATGTTCAGAGCATTAATCCACCACTCCAAGGGCCCAGAGCCCAGTCTGGGGGGCTGAAACCCCAGTCTGAAGGGCCCAGACCCAGTTTAAAGGACCCAGAGCCCAGTCTGGGGGGCTGAAACCCCAGTTTAAAGGACACAGAGCCCGGTCTGGAAGTTGCAAAGCCCAGTTTGGGGCTGGGCAGGACTCACCCCCAGGGAGTTGGCCTCGATGGCAGTCTGCACCCCTGTGCACCCATATGCCAGCTCCTCTGTGATCAGACACGCCTCGAAGGTGCCCAGCCCCAGCCCACCTGCAGGGAACAGCTCAGGGAGTCTTAAGTGCAAAATATTAATGAGTTCCAAGCCAAACATGCCCCACGTTCACCAAGTTCCACTGGAAGTTCCCCTACAGCCTCAGGAAATAATATGCTGTCAGATTTATATTTTTAATTTTTTTTTTTTTAAGTTCCATTCCTATCAGATGATTTAAAAATCCCATTTCATGGTGCTCGAGGTGGGACAAGTGGCACAAAATGGCCAGAAGGTGCCACCAGGATCTGTCACTGCTTTCCATCTGAGCATTCCTTTCGGAGCTCCTGGGAGGCAGAGGAAGGGCCATGAGGGATCTGACATCTCACAGAATTCCCTGTTAGAACCCCCAAATCCCTTTTTTCAGAGGCAGGGACTGGTGCATCAGATACCACTTCACTTGGGAAGTCTGGATTGTTATTTTCCTTTCCTGTGTCCATCTCTTTTCCTGGAAATTCATTTTAACACTCAGTTCCGTGACCTTCTCCCACAGCCTCAACTTTTCCACACCCACTAAGCCAGTGGGTCCCTCACCTTTTCAAGGTCACTTGAAAAGTGACCTCCTTTTCAAGGCTATGTAAGGATACTAATTGTTTATTATTAATTAATTATTATATTAAGGATATTTGTGGATATTTATGGATATCCCAGCCAGACTGTGCTGATGATTTTCCCACTAAGAAACCTTATGATTTTTCAAATTCATTGCTGAATTTCGAGCGGTTTACACCCATCCATCCCTTTGGTCACATGAGGGGACCTTTAAAAGCCTCTCCTGATCCAAACCCTCCTGTGACTCTCGGGCTCTGCTGCAGAATTTCAATTTTTGATCAGTCAAAACCTCCTCAAACAGGGCCTGCTCTGGACATTTCCCAATTCCATTTGCAGGTCACGAATCCAGGTAAAAGAGGAAATCTGAAGTGTAACATTTTGCTCTGTGGTTANGTAAGGATACTAATTGTTTATTATTAATTAATTATTATATTAAGGATATTTATGGATATCCCAGCCAGACTGTGCTGATGATTTTCCCACTAAGAAACCTTATGATTTTTCAAATTCATTGCTGAATTTCGAGCGGTTTACACCCATCCATCCCTTTGGTCACATGAGGGGACCTTTAAAAGCCTCTCCTGATCCAAACCCTCCTGTGACTCTCGGGCTCTGCTGCAGAATTTCAATTTTTGATCAGTCAAAACCTCCTCAAACAGGGCCTGCTCTGGACATTTCCCAATTCCATTTGCAGGTCACGAATCCAGGTAAAAGAGGAAATCTGAAGTGTAACATTTTGCTCTGTGGTTACTGGAAACTGGTCCTTGGGAATGAGCACTAAAATCCCTCCAGCCCCAGCCAGGGTCAGAATAAACCCTCAAACTCCTGACACGGGGATGCTGGGAATTGTGATCATGGGAGACAATCCAGCTGTAAAGCTGTAGATCAGGATCTAATTCCTTGCCTGATCCCATCAAATCCCATCTGTTCACGGATCCCTTTGGGAATACTCCAGTGTGCAACTGGTAATTTTACACTTAATCCACAACTTCACATCTAAATCTCCTCCAAGGCCTTTTCCTGGTTTATTTTAGGGATTACAATGGACCATCACTCACCACAGCTCTCAGGGATGTGGGAATTCATCAGCCCCAGCTCCCAGGCCCGTTTGATGAGTGGCACTGGATACTGGAACAGGAAAATCCCGATTATCACAGGTTACATTTCAAAGTTCAGATGAAGAGGAAAATCTATTTTCCCTCTGCTGTGTGGTGGATTTACCTCCCCAGTCTTGTCATACTGAGCAGCAACAGGAATAATCTCTTCCAGAGCGAATTTCCGGGCAGTGGCTTGGAATTCCTTCTGTTCATCCGTCAGTTCTGGTGGGAAAAAAAAGGTGCAAAAGTCACAAACACCCTCAGGTTCCTCCTTCCCCTGAGCTCTGAGTAATGCCCACAACACCCTTACTTAAAAAATTATTCAAAAACTACTGAAAATGAAGAGCCAGGTAACAGAATGTTTTACCAAAAACATCTGTCAAACATCTGCTGCTGCCCCACGGAATTTGCTGTAATAGCCCAGGTGAGGAGGAATTTCTATGTCACATCCCTGGATCCACCGTGTTCCCCTGATGCTGCACGTGGTTATTTTTTATTTAAACAGTTTAAAAGCCATCGGGGGATCATTGTTCAACCCTGAGGCAACTTGGGCAATAAAAAAAGCTCAAAGCAGTTAAAAGGAAGAAAGTCTCAGAAATATCACACACAGACAGACACACAAACAGAGCCATCCCGAGCTGGAGAGGAAAACGGATTTTTTGGTTTTCAAATAGTTTTTATAAAAAAAAATACAAACCTATTCCAAATAAACACCCGCCTTGAAATTCCTCCTGAACTGCAATGCTGTCGATTGAGGTTTTGGGAGATTTGGTTGGTTGGTTGAGTTTTAGGGGGTCTTTGTTTTCTTGATGTCATTTGCTGCCCTTTGTCCCTGTCCCCTCCCTCCCCAGCCCCGCCGCACTCACCGAAGCTGAACCCGGCCCCGGCTTTGCTCGGCTGCACATTTTGGGCGGGTTTGCTGGAGAGCGACCTCCAGCCGTGCTGTACCACGGTCCGGAGCAGCTGCTGCGGGAAAAGGAGCGTGAGAACGAGGGAATATCCCGGGAGAGAACGAGGGGAATGTCCCCGAGGTGCTGCTGCACCGCGCGGGACACGGGCTGTCGCTCGTGTACCACGGGCAGAAAAGGTATTTTCAGAGAATACCGAAAATATCTGTAAAGCCAAAAAGGTGGAGAACTGCGGGAAGAGCTGGGATAGAGGCTGGAATGCTGAGCTGCTGAGTCAGCAGCTTCCCCCTCAGGGAAGGGGGGGTTCCAAAAGGTGAAGTGTCAGCAGTGGGGTTTTCACAAGCCTCGGATGTTCCAAAACGTTGTGTTCAGTTTGCAGCCAAGTTTTCCCTTCCTGCCCGAGCTTTCCCATCAAACTGCTACCACGAGTGTGTAAAAAAACACAACAATATCAGGAAGCCTCCAGACAAACCTCAACGCTCCCAAGTGTTTTTATACCTTGTTGGAGATATAACTGCCACTAAGATGAGGTAGAAAAAAACACAGGGAATTGTAATTATGGGAGCTTTGGTTTGGGCTTGGTTTTGGTTTTGCTGGTTTGTTTTTTTTTTCCTTAAGGATGATCCAGTCCTACACAGCTTCACCACCAAAAATTTTAGACAGAACTAATGATTCAAAGGAATCCCCTCATGGAAACAAACCTCAAAACTCCGGGGACCATTCAAGTGGGTATGTTTTATCAGCAACTCTGCTAATAGAGCCCCGGGGGGAATATTTCCACCAAACCTCCCTCCTACTGGCATCACAACGGCTCCTTAAATGCTTCAGAGTCATACATATTCATTAAGGAAGTACACAGGAAACATAAATACACATTAAGTGTCCGAGAGTAGGGGCGGTTAATGTAAATTAGTTCCTGAAGCTTCATTAGCACGAGTCTCCTCCCGATCTCCGCCCAGGTTCTGCCTTTTGGTGCTGGTCTTCGGCGTCTCTGAGGATGAAGTAAGGGGTTTTCCTCAGCTCGTCCTTTTGAACTCAGTCTACTTCTCATAATTGAGATCTTCTTTTTACTCACTTCATCGGTTTTGTAATTGATCAACTTGTATCAGTGGAAACAGATTTGTTCCTGTCTTCCAATTAAACCATAATCTCTCTATATTTATAGTGACAGGTCTGTTCCTGTTTTCTATACTACAGATTCTATTTCTCGAGGAAGCAGGCAAGCTAGTTCTTGTTTTTATAGCTAAAACTGAAAGGTTTATTCCCGTTTTCCTTAGCTAAAACTACAGATCTCAGCATTAACTACTATTTTTATCTTAACGTCTCACGTTGCCGTAGCAGCGGTTTATAAAATATAAAAGCAATGGTTTACAAAATATAAAAGAGACGTTTATATAAAATCAATGCTTTAAAAGGCCACGTTTATAAGCTGAAGAAATATAGAATGTAAAAGTGGTAATTTCTCTAATCACTGGGAAATTCCCAACGAGGGTGGAGGTAACACCCCCGGAAGGAGCTGCCAAGTTTGTGTCACAGACGTTGTCGCGTGGTTTTCCCATCCCAGGGCTGTGTGAGGTCAAGGACGTTGCTGAGGTGAGTGGAGACCCCCGGACAGGTGGAGGTGAGGGCTGGGCAGGGGTCTCAGCGGGCAGGGGGGCACAGAGGAGTGACAAAGGACCAAAGGTCACACACACAGAGGACGAGGCACTGGAACAGCGTGGGTGCCCCATCCCTGGAAGTGTTCCCAGGCAGGCTGGATGGGGCTTGGAGCAACGTGGTCTAGTTGAAGGTGGGAAGGGGTGGAACTGGGTGGTCTCTAAGGTCCCCTCCCACCCAAACCAGTTGGGGATTCCGCGTAAGGATTTGGGCGAGCACCTGCCCACTCCGTCAGTGCCCCTGTGCTCTGAGCTC
>WEIV01020566.1:38377-49020 GCA_013390005.1 Calyptomena viridis
GTGTCCCCCCCGGACAGCCCGGTGCCTCCCCCGGACAGCCCGGTGTCCCCCCCGGACAGCCCGGTGTCCCCCCCGGACAGCCCGGTGCCCCCTGTGCCCCTCACCCGCCACTGCCCCGCCGGTCCCGCTTCATCGGGATGACGCTTTACAGAAAGAGCTGCTTTGATTTCCCCGGGAACAAGGTTTTTCGCTGTGGAATTTCCCCCGCGCTGGGCTCGGGTGTTGGTCGCGGGGAGCCGGTGAGTGCGGCAGGAACAGCCCGGGGCTCTGCCCGGGGCGGACACGGATCGGGTTAAAACAGCGCATTAAAAGCGGCCGATCTGGGTCTCGCACAGGCTTTGCTCCGACCTCGGCTGGTTTTTCACTCCGGTATCGGTGGAGTGACGAGTCCAGAGACGGGAAGGGAGGGTGAGTCCTGTGAGGAGCGGCTGAGGGAGCTGGGAGGGCTCAAATTCCTGGCAGGAGAGGGGAGCCAGGTGGGAGTCAGGCTCTGCTCCCAGGGAACAAGGGACAGGACAAGAGGAAACGGTCTCAAGTTATGCCAGGAGAGGTTCAAGTTGGACACCAGGAGGAATTTCCTCATGGAAACAGTGGTCAGGCATTGGAATGGGCTGCCCAGGGAGTCACCGTTTCTGGAAGTGTTTAAAAAAACCCTGGATGTGGCACTGAGTGCCAGGGTTCAGTTGATGAGATGGTGGTGTGTCATAGGTTGGACTTGATTATCTCAAAGGTCTTTTCCAACCCAGTCAATTCTGTGATTCTGTAAAGTTATTTTGTAACTTTGTTATTCCAGTGTTTAATTAAGATCTTCACATGTTCTTCCTGGTTTAAATCCAGTTCTAAGGCCCTGGGATGTGTGACTTCAGGGCTGGTAAACAGCCACTCTCCAGCCTGTGTTCCCTGCACTGCAGGTTCTGCTCCACAGGTCACATTCCTGACTGAAGCAGGGAATTTAACTGTCCATGCATTATTTATCCCTTATTTGCACAGTTCCTGCACACCTCGTACCTCAGGGCTCCTCAGGTGATTTATCAACACAACAGCCCCAGGATGCAGAGACATTTCTCCATCCCATTTAAGAGAAAGGTTCTAACAGGTGGAGTTTTCCATCAGCAGTGTGGATTTCACTGGAGTTCACTAACTGGGATCACATCCCAGAGGCAGGTAGGAGGAGTTGGTATCCCTATGGAAAGGCAATGGCACAGGTAATTGCTCTCCTGGGTCACAAAGCCGCAGCTGCCTCAGGCACCTGAACACCTGTAAGGATGCCTCGCACTGCGGGTGTTCCTGCTGCAGGGAGGGATTTCGGGAAAACACGGGCAGAACTGAGATGTTATTCCCAGAGACCTTTATGATCAGTATCAATAAATAATCCTTTGGTAAGGAACAAGCTCCTGAGATTGTGACCCGGGAATAGCTGGTACGGGGCAGGTTTGAGAGGGTGGAGGTGTGGAAGGTGTTAATGTGGCTGGAAGTGAGAATGTCAGGGTGGAGCTTCCCAACATCACCACATTCCCAATCCCCCACTGCCCGGAGCTCGGTCCTGTACCAGGGGCTGGATCACCACATTCCCAATCCCCCCCTGCCCGGAGCACGGCCCCATCCCGGGGCTGGATCACCACATTCCCAATCCCCCCCTGCCCGGAGCACGGCCCCATCCCGGGGCTGGAGCACCTCCCATTCCGCTGAGCGCTGCAGAGCCCCGGGACAGCGCGGGGGCGGGAACGGCCCCGGTGCTGCGGGAAGGGACGGTCCCTCGGGCATCCCGCACCCACCCCGCACCCCACCCGTGCCCCTCTCCGAGCAGATGCACATTTTGGGTTTGTTCCGTGGTGGGCGAGGGGCGGCTCCCGGGGCGGCTTTGGGCAGAGGAGTGTCTGGAACAAACCATTTCCCTGTTTGCAGGCACAGAGCCCACGGCGTCGATGAGAACACATTAAGACTCTGCCACTTCAGTTTTTTTCTGGGGTTAATGATTTACAGGGAGACCGGTTTGGCTTAGTGAGGTTTTTTTTGTCACACATGTGGGTAAATGGGTTGGTGGTTCGGTAGAATTTTGGCAATGACGTGCCAGTCGGAGCTGGCTCTCAGGTAAAGGTCTTGTTTGCAGAGGGACCCTTTTGCCCTGCAGATTTTTGCAAATGACAGAATAAATGACTTTGAGGGCTCATGGGCACACACCCATCAGTGTCATTTTTGGTGTAATGCACAACGGTGGATACCCTGTAAAATAACAAGGATATTCGTTTACCTGAATCCGACCCTTGTTTGCATTCAGACTTCCTTTAGGTGGAACCCAAATCCCTCCAAGCCCATCTGTGTCATTATTTGAAATGGGTACCTCAGGATCCCACCGTGGCAAAGGCCAAAACACGGGCGGTGCCACCCCATGTGCCCAATATGTGATTTGAGCAAAGGACATGGGTGAAAACACGAAACAAAGGCTCACAGCAGAATTCTTTGCTAAAAATGTGTTAACGGGGAAGGTGTCTGATAATCTCGTGTGCCTTCTCCCCTTTATGTGCAGGAGCTGAAATCGTGTGAGAAAAGGTGTCAACAGTAACGTGAACGTATTTAAACTGACCAAAACAGGAGACACAGGTAACACCTGTCTGCCAAATCTCATTAGCCCTGAGGCCACAAGGATTGACTCCAAGTGTCACATTAACAGGAGTGACAGCTCGGCAATCCGGGCAAGCACGAATTATCACGTTGGTGAGGTTGAACTGAGGCATTCTGATGGAAAAACGAGTGTGAGGCAGCAGCAGAATGAATATGCACAGTATTTACTGTAAGAGAGTCAGCAACTGCATTTACTGTGGCCAATAAAAACAGGGTGATATCTTGTTTCTAATTTCTGTTTTAGCAAAAATTTGAATTTAAAATTTAATGTTACGAGAATATCAAAAAGCGCACAGCTATCAATTTCCTTTAACATATTAAAAGGTGGCAAAAGACACATGACTTGTTCTGAGTCAGAAACAACATTTAAAGTCTCATCTGAAAAGAGCTCTAAACCTTGTAGAACTGCAGAGGAATTGGTTTTGCTTGCGGCATTGGCTCATCCACTACAACAAACACCTGCTGTAAATCAAAGTCTGGAAGTGTCTTGAGCAATTTGTGCTTGGATGTGCCAACAGGGCGAGTTTTTGTTTGAGTATCATTAAACAAACAGGCAGAGCAGGTCATGGTCTGTCAGCCTGAAGTGTTTCTGTTTCCTTTGTTACTAATCGAGTGTTTCTGAGGGTTCCCGGGTCAGATTACAAGGGGAGGTCAAATCAGCATCACACACAACAGGTCAAATAAAGGATGCAATTCCTGAGATGAAATGCCAAGCAAAGGATGTACCCAGCTGATAATTCCTAGCAATTTCTGCAAATCATTCAGTGTCTTAATTGCGGTCTGCAATTTTAATTTCTGAGGTTTGACTGACCTTTCAGTTAAAATCCACCCCAGGCATTTCCAAGGGGAAAGTCGCTGTACTTTGTCTTCTGCAATTTGTAGCCCGAATTGCTTCAAGGATTTAGTAAGAAACTCAGTGGCAGATTGTAAATAATCTGTGTGTGCAGCACGGATTAAAATGTCATCCATGCAAGGATACATAATGGAATCTGGGAATGCTTGCCTAGCAGCCATAATAGCAGTGGCTACAACCAAGTTTGTTGGACTGTTTTTCATACCTTGAGGGAATACAATCCACTGATAATCGTAACGTGGGGACAGAACCATCTACAGAAGGCACAGAAAAGGCAAAATGACCACAGTCATTGAGATTGTGAAAAAACAATCCTTCAAATCAAGAACAAAAAGACATCAGCAGGTAGGACTGCAGCACTGGGAGTCTTGAGCTCCCAAAATCCCAGGACAATCTGGGCAAGCCAATAAGGAAGTAAAATAAGTTGAGCAACTTTTTGACTTGTTGGAATTGTGTACGTCCCCTTTAAGGCAGATGCTAAAATTTTAATTTCTCTGGTACAATCCGAACCAATGGCCCCAGGATGAGTTTTGGTTCACTGAAATGTTGTACTGGAGTGGCCAATCAAGAATCCTACACATCCTTTCGGCAAAGGTTCCCAGATATTGGTAGAAATTGCTGTAACCTGATCCAGGTTTAATTCTGTGACTGTGGCTGTTGCCAAATCCAACCCAGGGCTGCCTGTGGCAGCTCAGGGTCTGTGATGGTGACATGTTGACCCTGTTGTTTTGTGGGGGACCAGGTCTCATGCCCCTCTTGAAGTTTCCTGACAAGAGATTCCCATCCTTGTCAGATTTGGATTTGCACTGATTTCTCCAATTATATCCTTTCTTACATTTAGGACATAGCTGGGAAGGTTTCTTTTCCTTTTTTGAAGTTCTTTTTAGGACACATTTTGCTAAGGTGTCCTTCCTGGCTGCAATTAAAACATTTAGTTTGATTGAGCTTCATTTTAGAAAGAGTGTTGGCTAAAACAGATGCTTTATGAGCTTCTGTGCCAGTGTCTTGACAGGTTTTGATAAATTCTGCAATATCAGTAAATTTGGACATGATGCCACTGCCTCCAACACCGAGGGGTCCAGCCCTGGAGCAGGTGCTGGATCCTGGCATACAGGAGGTTCCCGAGCCAGAGAATCCTCGGGGAAGCAGAGACCTGAAGCAGAGACAGGGAGGAGCATCTTGGCTCCACCAGGAGCTGCACAAGAACAGCTGAGGAGGTTCGGGCGGGGCCATCCCCTCTCGCTCAAGTGGGAGTGACCAGGTGGCCCCGGCGTGTGGCAGTTCAGGGAGGAAGGGACTCGGAGTCACCTGATGCAGGAACTGGCCCCTTTCTGTGCCACCTGCACAGGCCAAGGGCTCATCCCACCCAGAGCAAAGGCTGCACCTCTGGTGGGGTCTGGACCCTCCACTCTGGCTGTGCCTGTTGCCTGTTGCCTCCCCCCAGGCCAGAGCTGACGAAGGGAGAGGTGGTTGTTCAGATTTTGGGAAGTGCTGAGACCTTTCTCCGGGCAGGGATGGGCAGCAGACCTGCCTGCAAAGGTGTGCCCAGGTGGAGGAGCCCCTGTTGCCCTCCCATGAGGGGTCAAAAGGCTGTGTAGCATCAGGGAGGTTGGGAAGGACTTGGAAAGCTGCTTCCAAGTGCCATCTGTGCTGGACATGGAGCCCAGAGCCACCAGCATGCACAGAACGGAGGAGAACAATAGGGAAGGTTGCAATAGCCAGGACCTCCAGGAGGAGGAGACTTTCCTGAGCCTGAGGTGCCTCTGCAGAACCATTTCATCCCTTCGGGAGAGACGCTGGATCCGAGTGAGGCAGCGCCATCTGCTCCGTGTCACAACCAGCACAGCTGAGCAAAGCCCACGGTGACAGCGGCAGGTGAGAGAGGGACTGAGGTCCTGCCACCCTCCGAAGCCCTGCTCTGTCCTTGGGCTCCTCTCAGGGATGTTCTCGGGAGACTCCCAAGCCTCACCCGGAGGGCGCTGCTGTTCCATGTGGGACACAGCCAGGAGCTCTGTGAGCAGCACAAGGGGTTGCAGAGCCCCGGGAGAGGCAGGAAAGAGCTCTGGAGCACAGGAATTCTTGTGCATCAGCCCCCATGGTCAAAGGGAAGGCGATGGAAAGGGACAGCCCAGTGTGGAGAGTCACCGTGGCTGCAGGACTGGTGCCACAGCTGGAGCTGCTTCAGCTCCTTGGGAGCATCCCGGTCTGCCAGGGCTCTTGGGCGTGTCCAGGACAGGGAGAAGCATCTTGGCTCATGGGATCACCGAGCTGCTGAGGAGGCCTTGGAACTAAAGTCGCTGGGGAAGGGGGGCCTCAGTCTGTCCCCTTCCCACTCCTACCAGTTGGATGCTGGTGCCAGCAAGGGATTCCCAGAGCCTGCAGAGGGATCACAGGTCAGCGGGAGGGCTCCGAAGGGCAGCACAAAGGGATTCCTGCCCCTCCAGCCAGTCTCAAGTCAAATGACTCTTCCTGGGGCCCTCAGGAGAGAAATGACATGGAGCTTCTTGAGCGAGTCCAGGCCATGGAGATGCTCCAAGGGCTGGAGCCCCTCTGCTCTGGGAGCCAGGCTGGGAGAGCTGGGAATGTTCACCTGGTGAGGAGAAGGGTCCAGGGAGACCTTAGAGCCCCTTCCAGAGCCTCAAGAGGCTCCAGGTGAGCTGGAGAGGGACTTGGGACAAGGGATGGAGGGACAGAACAGGGAATGGCTTCCCACGGCCAGAGGCTGAGATGGAATAGTGGGAGGGAATTCTTGGCTGTGAGGGTGGGGAGGCCCTGGCACAGGTTGCCCAGAGCAGCTGTGGCTGCCCCATCCCTGGAAGTGTCCAAGGCCAGGTTGGACACACGGAAGGGAGTGGGGATGGATGGGCTTTAATGTCCCTTTTCCCACCCAAACCATTCCCGGATCCCTCCTGCCTGTTCTGGAGCTGCAAGGGCTGCAGGGCCCAGAATGGAGTGTCTGGGCTGGGAAAGGATCGTGAGCCCAATCCAGACTCTGACCCAGTGAGAGGAGGAGGGGAAGCACAGGCTGGGTTTGCCCAGTGGATAATTCCTGTTCCCAAAGCACACCTGACATGCTGCTCAGAGGAGCACTTGGGAGATCTCTGGGAAAATATGATTTAAGGAAAACAACCAGTTTGCAAGTCCAGAGCCCACTGGGGGTAATTAATTAGTGTGGTAGGTCCCACTGTGGGATAATTAGTCTCCAGCTCCTGCTAGCTTTCCCTGATGTAAAGGAGTTGGGAATTGCTGCCACATCCCTGCCCTGGTGCCTGTCCTGGGCCAGCCCAGCCCCAAACTGCCCCCACTCTGGTATTTCCCTGGATAGAGAAGGAGCAGATGCTAAGGCCATGGCATGGGATGGGTTTTCCCAGCACGTGGGAGCTGTGGGGTTCAGTCAGTCCGTTTGGTCCAGTTTCCCATGGGAGAGATCCCACTGGTGCCTGTAAAGGAGCACATGGAAATTGTGTAGTTTTGGTGGTGGTAAAAGGCTCCAAGAAAGGCCTTTTTGTCCTGGGAGTGCTCCTGGAGAAGCCAAATATCCAAAGGCTGATGCTGTCAGGGCCAGGTTCCCTGGAGCTGTTTGTGCTTCCCTGGAGCAGCAGCTCTGCAGATTCCCTGGTATATCCCAGTCCTTCCCTGTTGTACTGGTTGGACCTGTTGGGGAATGGGCCCTGGTCTGGGAACATCAGGGTCACAGGTCCGTGCCTTGTTCCTGCAGAAACTCATTCCCAACAGATCCTTTGACTTTGTAAACGTGTTTTACGTTGTGCCTTTTGGATTTGTGGATTTTGTTCAGGTTTGGATCCACTCACCTGCTCTGACCTGTCAGTTCCTGCAATTCCCCAGAAGCAGCAGCTTTGTCCTTTGTGTTTGGTTTGGAAGCAGAATTCTGGGAAGGAGCAGAGGATGGTAGAGCAGGAGATACCTCTCCTGGACATTCCTGGAATCACAGACCGTTCATCCTGAGCTGACCTGTGAACCCGTGTGCTCCCCTGGCAGGGGAGGGTTCCCTGCTCTGGGAACACCTGTCTGTGCCAAGACAGTCTGTCTCACTGTCCCTGCACTGTCCCACTTGGGAATTGCTCTTTTGTTACAGACTTCTTGGTCTGACCCTCCTCCCACAGCCACGTCCTGGTCCTGCTGAGGAGCAGGGAAGTGTCTCCATCCCTGTGCCCATCCCTGCAGGAGCTGTGCTCATCCTGGTGGGTGTTGCAGACCCCTGAGGAGCAGCTTCTCCCCTTGGGAGCTGGAGGAGCTCCTGGGCATCCCCAGGGAAGGATGATCGGACATCTGGGACCTGCAGCTGCCTCTTGGGGGGATTCCTGGTGGTTTTCCCTTCCCGGGATCACAGCTCAGGATTTGTGAGAGGCGATGGAAGGGGATCCAATCTTTTTTCCCAGTCTCTGTTCCCATTGCTGTCCCAGGCCATGTTCCCCGGGCCAGGAGAGCTCCTTGCCAGCCTGCCCTGGGGGCCACAGGGTGGCTGTGCCCTTCAGCTGCTCCGTGACAGCCCACATTCCACTTAGGATGGGTTGTAATTCCTGCTGGGAAGCTGTAACAGCTTTTCCTTGGTCTTTGCCAGGAGGGTTCTCTGCTGAGAGGGGAACAGCTCGAGTTCCCTCTGCTTGTGCCATTGGCAGGGAGGGAGGGATGGATGGACGGATGGAGGGAGGGATGGAGGGAGGGATGAGGGGGGTTATGATCCCACTTTGAGGAATGCTGCACCAGCCTGGCATGTCAGTGCCAAAATCAAACATCCCAGGCTGGTCATTATTTTATTTTCCCTGCACAGACAGATCTGGTTTCCTTGATCCTGCAGTACAAAGTCACACAAAGGCTCAGTCCCACCCCCCACAATCCTTCAGACACCAACACCTGACTCGAGCTGGGGCTGGAATTTCCAAACTCTGAGGATTTTGGAAGGCTGGGGGTCCCACCTGCACCCTGTGGCCCAGCGGGAGGGGCTCTTGGATAACCCTTGTCCAAGGATCCCAGTGTGGACCTTTCCCACCCAGAGCTGATGTTCAGGTCAAGGCAGGAGTGGGGGGGCTCAATCCTTCTGGTCCTCTGGGACCAACCGTGTTTTCCATCATCTGTCCCTACAAAAATGGGTTTGGAGACTGATCCCACTGAGGGCTCCTCACTGGGGGTGGGAAATGGGGACACCAGGCTGCTCCTGGGGTGGGGAACGGGAGTCCCAGGGATAATGGGAATGCACAGCCATGTCCTGAAGTGTTGGGAATCCCAATCCCTGTATTGGCCTGTAATGTTCCAGTCCTGGTTCTTGCTCGTTCTGGTCAGTTCTGGTCCCACACTGACCCACAGTGGCCACATACTGGTCTAATACTGGTCCCATATTGGTCCCATACTGGTCCCTTACTGGCCTTCCAATAATTTCGAATAATTTTGTCAGCAACTGCTCCATTTTCAGTGGATTTTTAATCATTTTGTATCTGCTTCATTTTTAGGAATTTTGGGATAAATTTTGAGTAATTGTGTCAGTTTTAGGTGTTGATCAGAGCTCAGGCTGGGGGGGGATTATCTAGAAGGAAGGAGGAATTTGAACTTCGTTGTGATTTTTGACCTTTTCCCTCTGTTTTTCCTCCAGAACTGAGGGATGAATAGAAGGAATTCCAAGCCACCTCCCAGAAATTTGCTGAAGAGGAGAAAATTCATGTTGCTGTGCAGTACAAGAACACTGGGGAGGTAAATCCAGTGGGAGAAATGGATTTTTCCCTTCACCTGTGTAAAATTTAATTGGGATTTTCTCAGTTCCAGTATCCCATGTCACTCGTCCAATGGGCCTGGGAGCTCAGGCTGATGAATTATCACATCCTGGAGAGCTGTGGTGAGTGATGCTCCTGTTTAATCCCAAAAATCTCCCAAAGGAAAGGCCTCGGAGGAGACTTAGATGTGAAGTTGTGGATTATGTGGGAAATTGCCAGTTACACCTGGAGTAATTCCAAAGGGATCCATGGGATCAGGTGGGCACACACAGGTATGACGGGGCTGGATGGGATCGGGTGAGGAATTAGATCCAGTAATTTATGGCCAGATTTTCCCCTCCCCATGCTGGGGTGTGAGCCCCTCAGACTGGGGTTTGGAATCCTTAAACTGGGATCTGAGCTCTCCAAACTGGGATGTGAGCCCTCCAAACTGGGATCTGAGCTCTCCAAACTGGGCTCTGAGCTCTCCAAACTGGGCTCTGGGCCCCTCAGACCGTTCTCCTGAACTCAGGCTCATTCCCCAGGTGCCAATTCCCACTCCGAGGTGAGGGATTCCTGTTTTTTATTCAAATTTGCCAAAGTAGGAGCTGGGGGTTCCCACAAAAGGCTGGATCCCACTCCCTGCTCAGCAGAACTTCCAGTGGTTGTGATCCCCCCCTTCCCCTTTTGTTGGGTATAAAGTGGCTGGTTTTGCATTTCATGGTGGGTTTAAATCCAAAAACTGAAGGGACACATGGGGGGAGGTTGGGAAGGGGTTTATTTGGGGGTAGAGAGAGAAAAAGGGAGGTGCGGGGACCCCAGGGCGGAGTTTTGGGGTCCCCCTTAGGCGGGGGAGAGGGTTGGGGTCCCCAGGATGGATTTTGGGGTCCCTCCTGGATGGGGGAGGGGTTTGGGGACCCCAGGATGAGTTTTGAGGTCCTCTCTGGGTGGCGGAGACCCCCCAGGTGAAGATTTCGGATCCCAGCGTGTGTTTTGGGGGTCCCCAGGATGGATTTTGGGGTCCCCTGGACGTGGGAGGGGGTGTATGAGGCGGTGGCGCCCCCTGGTGGCTGGGAGGGCTCACTGCCGGATTTCAGGGTCCCTCCCCATCAGGGGGGATGTGGGGAATCCCAGGGTGGATTTTGGGGTCTCAGGGTGGGTTTGGGGGGTCCCAGGGTGGATTTCAGGGTCCCAGCACCCGCAGCGCAAAGTCCAGGGCGGGGGCGCTGTGGGTCAGACACCCCATGGANCGAGCACTCGACCCCCAGGCGGCGGGTGAAGCCCCCGGCCCGGCGCACCCCCAAAATCATCTGAAGGGGCAGAGAATGCTCTGATATGAGGCGGGGGTGGCGTAAAACAGGGAGGTGCCCCACCCAGAACTCACCCAAAGGGATCCCCCCCACTCGTTGCTCCAAAATTGGGGGCCCCCCCCGCGCCCCCCCCCCCCCCTCGTCCCCCCCCAA
>WEIV01020568.1:11017-27541 GCA_013390005.1 Calyptomena viridis
CAACTTACAAATTATTATTATTATTATTAATATAGTAAGTTTAAAATTAATTTTGGGCTTTTTTCCTTTATTTTAAAGTTATCACTTAAAGTTACTTATATTTGGAAATCATGTTTTTGCCCAAATATCTTTCAGCTTTGTTCATAGAAACTCTTAATTGTAAAACTTGCAGAGTAAGAATAAAGTAAAAGGCAGCTGAATAAGACATGTCTGTGTACTTCACATTAAGGCAATGCTTTCAGTTTTTACCAGGTCATCATAATGATGTTTAAGATTCTTTAAATTCATAATAAAACTCTCTAGTCAGAATAAACAAAAAAAACACCTATAAATAACCTAAATATAATAATTAGGCATGCCGTTTGTTTCTTCTCTTCCTCTTCACATGCCCCAAAATTAGTATAGGATACACAGATCTTTGTAGACAACTTTATTTAAAATGGCAAAAGCCAGCTAATCTAGAATTAATTGAACCTTAGCTTGACACTTACATTATAACCTGCAGAACAGTCAAATGTGTTAACTTGTCTTAACATAGGTGTAGAGCATAGGAAACAGGTAACACTCTGCTATATACCATAAAGACATTCAATCTGACAAAATAAAGCCATGGGAGGTGTAGTAGAAGTTTACAAGCAACTAAGATGAGAAGATTAAGAGCAAAAAGTAGTAATAAAATAAAACAAACATTTAGAGGCAGGCTAAGCATGCAGAACAAGCAAGAGAGAGTGTATGTGAAGAAGAGACAACTTACATGGCTGTTGAGAAGAGAGCTTCTGTGAGTGGACAGACCATCAGACTTTTGCAGTGTCTCAATCGCCATTTCAATCTGATAATAGATGTCATTAAAAAAAGGACTCAAGACGGGATAGTAAAAAAGCCTGATCAGAGAGTTTTGACAGATTGCTTACAGATCAATAGAAATGCCTACTTTACTCCTGGCTAGGGCATATATTCTACTAAAAGGCCTCATTCCAGAGTCCCAGTGAACACAAACCTCCTCAAGGAGGTCAGAAAGTCATTTTGCTTGCATATATACTGCAGGATCACAGCCTCAAAGTCCATTTTACCTTCTAAGCTGCTCAGAATGAGCTCAATGGAGTAGAATTACTGGTGAGCTGCATTGAAATAAAAATACCTTGACTGAACAAAATATCATTAATAAAGTAAAAAAAAGAATAAAAAAATCCCTAAACAATTTTAAGAAATGCCTCCATTGTTTTCCCTTCAACTAGATCAGAAAGAGACATGCAAGAATTGCTGTAAGACTTGAATTAGAAACAGAACTTCAACTCTCTGGAATCACAGAACCAAATCCCAAACAAAAGTAATTCAATAGGTTTTACACCCTTAACTTCACTGGGACAGGACATCAACCCTTACTGCTGTCAGCACCCTTGGAATATCCCCAGCTGTCAAAGTAAATGAAAAGTCAGGAGTTACACAGACTGCAGGATCCAGCCTTTGGAAAAGCAGATTTGTTCACAACAATTTTGCTTTTTAAAAGGAAAAGAAAACACAGTACAACTGAAATACAAATTAGGATTTCTTCAAATGTAAATGTATGAATATTCTCACATCCATTCCATTTTATTTTATTTTTCTTAGTAATAATAGATGTTTTTATTTTGATCAGTTTGATAACAACATTAAAGAAAAAAAAAAGAACCTAAGTGTAATTTAACTGGGGGGCTGGAAGAGCAAAAACAACAATGAAAATGACAGAGACAATGGGATGCACAGTAAGAAAAGGCATACAATTAATTAGCTACATTAAATGGCCAAAGTGAAAGCAATGAAAACCACCATTACACTTTTTAAAAACACTTAAAATTCTCTGTATAGACATTTTTAATTAATCCTCTCTATCCTCCTTCAAATATCACAGTACTAGCCATAATTCTAGTGGCATAATTTATCAATACAGGTGATTTCTGTATAGCAGAATCTGAAAAATACTATACCTGGTATTTGAATTTACTGTACACATAAAATTAGCTTCTTTTTTTTTACAGGGCAACTGAGAAGTATCTTATTGCAATAATGTTAGGAGTAATTTCTTTTAACTGTTTAATATTACCTTTGCAAGTATTTTTTAAAAAGTACATTATTAAAAATATACAATTATTATGAAGAAAACACACTCTTACTTGGCAATATTTTTCTTTTAATAGTCTGATTTCTCACATTGACAGTGGGAAATACTACAAGGGCAAAGTATTCAATCACACAGGAAAGATCAAATTTTAAAAGCATGCCACATGATAAAAATTACAAACTGAAAAGATCATCATAGTAAGGTCAATTTGCAGTATACTGTAGCCAGAGAATTTCCCTTCCTAAGATAATGCTACAATCAAACAATGAAGACTGTATAGACATTCAAATGCTCAATCCACAGTAGTACTGCACACTGAGGTTACACCACCTGCTGCTCATTCCTACTGCTGCACAACTCCTGTTCTGTTGTTGCAACTTGTGGCCTTGTTTGTTCAAAGAACCAATCTGTTAAGAAGTAATTGCACTTAAAAAGATAAGTGGCATTACAGATGACACTCATTCCTCACTGCAATATTGATTCCACATCTTTTGGTGCTAACTGATGGGGGATTTGTCACTAGAGAAATTTCTGTTGCTGGAGTTTCTTTCAATAGATTTCACCACTATGGCCGTTGAAGACAATGAATGTGTGTTCACTTTTACTGGACACCATAAGCCAACCACTATTGGTTACCACTAAGGCATGTTAATTAATTTGTCAAGCTCAGAAATATACGTAATCTATATTTAGAATGAGTGTTCATAATATTCTACTAGGACAAACTTAAAGAGAAATTTTTCTCACTACTAATTATTCTTTTCAACCATTTCTAGTCTAAATTTTGATAAAATGAACTTTCACCCCTTATCTGACAAATACGTATCTCTTTAATGACAGAAACCTTCCTCCTAGGTAGGTTATACACTCATTTCTTAACTATTTTTGAACACATAATACGATTGGTTTGAAGACAGATTTTCCAAACACTAAATCATTCACTTGCCCTTTCTGAAACCTTACTGCTACTTTTTGTTTTACTTCATTGGTACCCCACAGGACTCAATCCTAGGGCCAGTTCTGTTCATATTTTTATCAATGATCTAGATATAAGAGTTGAAGACATCTTTAGTAAGTTTGATGATGATATCAAACTAGGACATACTGTTGACAGGAGTTCTTGCAGAGGGATCTGGATAGATTAGAGCCATTGGGCAATAACCAGTGACATGAAAGTGACAAGTCAAAATCCTGGATTCTGCACCTGTGAATAGAGAATGCCAGACACAAGCCTGAACTGGGAAAGGGTTGGCTGGAGAGCAGCCTTGCAAAGAGGGCTCTGGAGGTGCTGGTTGGCAGCAGGCTCTGTAGCAGCCAGCAGTGTGCCTGGCAGTGGCAGGTAGTCTGCAGGTACATAAGGCATGGATACTGACCAATGAATATGGCATGTTGTCTAGCGATTACAGAAGAAGATATCAAGTCGACCTAGAGACAAAAAGCACACTCAACAGTCACAGACTGGAAAAATAAAAAATGCCTGAAGTTAATTCAGATTACCTTCTCCTTCCCAAATTTTCAAATGAAACATTGTTTGCTGCCCAGGTCCTGAAGGACCAGGTCCCAAGGGACCTTGACGTGCTTGAGGTGGGCTGATGCAAACCTTGTGAAGTTCAACACAGCAAAGTGCAAGGTCCTACACCTGGGTCATGGCAATCTCAGGTAACACTTACAGGTTGGGCAGAGAAATGATTGAAAACAGCCCTGTGGAGAAAGACTTGGGAGTGATGGTTGATAAAAAGCTCAATATGAGCCAGAACTGTGCATTTACAGCCCTGAAAGCCAAATTAAATCCCAGGCTGATCAAAAGGAGCATGGCCAGCAGGTCAAAGGAGGTCATTCTGCGCCTTTGCCCCTGTGAGATCCCACCTGGAGTGCTGTGTCCAGATCTATGGCCCTCAATACAGGAAGGACTAGAGGAAGCACTGCTGGAATAAGTCCAGAGGAGGCCACAACATGGATAAGGGGACTGGAGCACCTTTTGCACGAAGACAGGATGAGAAAGTTGGGGCTGTCCTCCACATTCTTTGTCTTGTGAAAAGGGCACAGTCTCAATGCAAGACTTTACAGTGGAGCAGCAAGGCACTCAAAGGGACAGAGGAAGACAGAAGTTACGTTGGTGACATTGCTATGCTGAAGCCTCTGGAAAAGAGAGGGAGACACCATAATAAGGCCCACGGCTCTGAAGGAGAAACCAAAGCAGGAGGAAGAGTCTTGAAGGCAGAGGTTTATAAAGGCACATGGTCTACATGATACCTTTTTTTTTTTCCATGCAAAATGTCACTGTGCTCAGCTGAAGAAATCATCAGTAAATATCTTGCCCGTATAATATGTCAGACCAAATAATACTTTTAGTATAAAAATCTGTGCATCTCTGATTTGATCAGAAATGTTTTATGTTAAGATGTATCTGACTAAATAAAAATTACTAGAAAAGTTGAGGAATGGAGGGTGAAAAAGTTCCTCTACAAAAAAAGAGATTAATAAATAAAATCTCATCTCAAACTTTTTTTCCAAATAACAACTTTTAATGGAACATTTAAATATTTGTTAGTTTTTCTGAAAATAATTATAATACTTCCCCTAAAACTGTATTATTAGGATATAATATTTCTACCGGGCCTTCTTACTTCTTTTGTTGTTGTTCTCTCTTCAATAATTACAACACATTTTTGGCAGGTACCATCCTTCCTTTAAAGCAACAGCAACTTTTGCACATTGTGCTTACTACCAGAACTAATAATACGTGACGATACATTATATCAATATTAATTTTGCTTTTATTTTCATGAACATTTGGATTTGCACTGAAATATGATAGATTTCTAAAACAGCATGAGTGGAGACCTCCCATGGCTGGTGATGACTGACGAATGACAACTGTAAATTGAAGATCAGTTGTAAAGCTTGCTAGAAAACAAGAGTAATAGATGGGAGTCTCTCAATGACTGACAAGCATAAGAACACATTTACTACTAGAAACTATGAATTTTTTAACCTTGTGATATTATGAAATATGTTCATTAGATCCCCGTTTCATCACAAGAACAGTCTTTAGATGGTTAGTCTTTAGATGGAAAAAAATTAGAAGGTGATTTATATTTCATTATTAACATGGCAGTCCAATTTTACTCTTAAATGTAGCTGCCCCTTCTTTAATGAGAGCTGCCAGTAAACCAGATGACTTTCATACAGCTTTCAACATGCAAATTCCTTTCAAACAGACATCCAGCTAGGGTAAATCAGTTCTTGTTCAATGCGATTACAGTATTATTATTGTGGATTATTGACCAATCCACATATATTCAAATAATTTTGGAAAGCTGTTTATCTACTGAGCAGAGAAGGTCTTGTAATCTAAATGCCTTTCTATTTTAGTGAATAAGTTCTTTTTAGCAAGTAGAGATGTAGTTTAAAAGGCCAGCAAAAGATATAATGGGAAGAAGAAATGAAATCAATGGAAATGAAAAGAGTAAAGAAAAAGCTAACAAATGTTCTTCATGTATGCTAAAATAAACCACTACTGTATATATGCTGGAATAGTTTCAACAGCACACAGGTCTTGATATTTTGGCTACCAAAACAGTTCTACTGCCTGATATAGCTTAAGCAGGACAGTTTTCTTGTATGAGTGTTGAAAGGTAGAATGACAGAAATTAAAATTAATTATATATTACAACCAAAATATGAGCTCTTTATTAAACCTGAAGCAGAAGAATTACATTAAATCATAAAGAAAATAAAGTGAAAATAAACTTAAGGTAGAAAGTCTCTGAGTACCTTTTACTGAATTCTGCATAAACCAAATAGCATACCTGGTGTGGAATAAATCAGATTTTTAATTTAATTTACCTAAAAGACAGTTAATAAAATTGATTTATTTTATACATTTGACTTTTAACTTGATTTTTTTGTATCTTTCTTCCTTTTAACTTAAGCTAAATGTATCATAAAGAGAAAATATCAATTATGCAATTAATTTTGTTGTTACGGAATGTAGTGATTTGATCAGTGAGGGTGATAAATAACGAAACAAACTATCATTTGAAAAGAGTAATAGTACCTCTATGGCAAAATAAAGAGAACATGTGATGACCACATGTATTAATAAATAAATCCTTATTAATTTCTATATACTTTGTCTCCGTATGAAAATTCTCCAAACTAATTCAACATTTGGAAAACTTTTCTGCATATTATGCTACCAAACCAGTCTGAATACAGGTTATTTTGATGACTCCAATGAATTCTCTGTACAAGAATGAAAAAAGTTATAATGGTAAAGATCAAATGAGGATCACAAGTGAAACAAGCTCTACCTATTTAAGGTGCTATTTAATTAAAATATTACATAGCTCTATTTTACAGTTTAATTATGTTTCCTAGTAAAATTAAAACAGACTTGATGCTTTAGTTTCAACTAAACTGTTAGTGTTTCAATTAACTTGAAATTTCAGCTGAAACACACAATACAAGAGACTAAAATAATAAAAACCTAAAACCACATTATGTCCCTTAGCAAGAAATGTACTCCAATTATACTACAATGTATCATACTTACAGAACTATACTATACAGAATAAATAGCACCCTAAAAACCAGAGGAGCTTTTTAGTGTTAAAATGAAATTTAATAATAGCAATTTAATTACTAGAATCTTTTCCTGTTCTTAAAAATGAGTTTATAAAGCAGTATAGAACTTATCTTGAGCAAATAAAACAGGCTGTTTGACTCATGAAGCAAGACAAAGATGTTGCTGAAGTCATGAAACTTAGATTTTGCTCAACGTTGACAAATTTTACTTTTAATTTTGGCCAAAAAATCAAAATGGTTTTTAATTTGCAAAATACAGCATGGAATTTTGATATTCAAGTAATTCTAGGATTTCCAACCTCAGAGTAACTGTACTACTCTTCATTTGTGTTTATTGGATACATTTAAGCCTCACTCATTTCTGCATTCAGTAAAGCATTCTGAAATCTGAAAGAGGAATGATGCTTTTTTCAGAAACTCTGTTCCTCTATCAAAGTAATGTAAAATACAAGCAAATGTTAACATTCTCTGTTGCTATCTGAAAGCTCCCACCGTATTCTATTTGAATATTAACGTTACTCATGAATTATGACTCTTTCCAATTCTTGTTCTCAGAAAATACTGCATAGTTTCTTTGGATGAAATAATTATTTCTTCTATAGTACAAAAAATTTTGTATTTGTCCATATCAATCACCTTAAGAATCAAAATAGAGAGAATTATCAGATCAGCTGAATTATCCAATGCTATTAGATTGGTTTCTAAAAATTTAAGTCCTGTAATTTCATTGCCTTTTTGGATACTAGTGAATCATCATTATGAATGATGCTTTATCTCCTTTTTATATTTCTCTGTTGCTACCTTATGTTTCACAATTCTCTTTCCCATTACTTCTAAATCCCTATATCCAGACCAGAATACCCAGAAGAACAAGGCTGAAGTACTCATTAGGGCTACGCAACAAAGGTAAACTATGGCCTGAGTAAGCTCTTTAGGGAAGGTTCTGAGCTTATGTTTATGTATCTGCAATATTATCTACCACAGTTAAAACACCTGGATAGAATGTATTTTCCTATAGCACTGTTAGACATTTCCACAGGAAGCTTTAATCTGAAATAGACTTTGGAGAAATACCATAGGTAAGTAAGAATGAAGTGTAAAAACATAATATCTCAGTGTTCTGAAGAACTGCAAGTATTTTTAACCTAACCTATACTAATATCAGGGACACAAACTAAAAAAATACAGGGAAGTTACAGATAGTGGTCTGTTGCTTATTTAACATTTACATCCAACATAGTCATATTCAAAACCACTGTATTTTTCTTACGTTTTCAGGAAAATTACACACTGTTAAAATTTAAGGTCAGAAGTGTAAATATTTGCAACCTGTCAAGAAAATGGTATGTCTTCATGTTTAAGTTTTCACAGTATTCTTACTCCTATATCTTATACATACAGAGTGCTTTTTTTTACAAAAAGTACTATGTAGTACTTATTCTGACAAAATAATACTGCTATAAATTCTGTCACAAAAACTGTCAGCCTGCAAGAACATGTCAGTGACTAAGAAACTAGTCTCAAAGATTTTGCATCAGTCTGAAATACTTACTGTCGCTGGGGAGGCCCGCGTTGTGTGAGTCACTGTGTGACCAGAATTTTCCATTGAATTGCCAATCAGATAGGTCCCTCCTGAGCTGCTAATGAGTTGTCCTCCTGTTACGCCCATCTGAATCCCTCCAGTGCCCACCATGCTATGAGACGAGACCACTGTTGTCACCTGTGCAGAACTTCCTTGAGTATCAAAATAATTTCCCCCAGTGTTCTGAGTGTACATCTGGGTTTCTGTGTAAGGGTAAGTTGTTGATCGGCTTCAAGAAAAGAGAACAAAAGGAAAATACATTATTTGTATTTCATTTAGCTGAGGGAAATGTTGTAATTCTAGAAATGTACTTACAATAGCTAAAACCAAATCAAATAAGATTGGCAAGCAATTCCTGTCTTCTCAGAGAATAAGATTGAATCAAGTCAAAGTATTAAATAACTAATTCAGTGCCAATGTTAAACAAAGTATCCACCAAACATTATGGAAAAATTGTCAGACTTACACGAAGAGGAAGATAGAAGTACAACAAGAATTGAAGAGATGGGCAGATAGAGCTTTTCAAAATATTAATATATTGCAAAGCAATTTATAAAGGTCTATCTGTACCAACTTCTTTAAAATCTCACAATCCAATTTTGATTTTTAGTCAGACGTTATATATATTGCATAACATGCATCCTGCAAAATTACAAACAATTCATACAAATGTCAGCTGAGTCCAATGTTCAAGAATCCCATGTTACCTATTGTTTTTAAATTCATTGAGGCTCTTGACTGAAGCTTAAAATTCTGAGTTCACTGGTATTTCAGGAAACGCACTTATTTTTAAGGGCAAAATCAAAATTGAACATGAATTCACATTGTGATAAACAACGTGTAATTAACCAGTTTATCCTAACAAACTACTAAGCTACTGAAACCTTCTATCATGTTTCATGTTCTTATTTACTTACCTTGAATAATTACTCTTCATATATTATAATCTATTACTAATTTTTGTATGTGTATTTGTTCCCATGTATTAAATATGATCCTTAAATCCATGTATTTCATAATTATTAAGTAAATAGCATTCATTATTTCAAAGACTGAGCTTTGTCTCTTAGCAAGCATAACAAAAACCAGTCAGATTAACAAACCATTAATTTTCTTATTTAAAGTTAAAAATCTGTAACATTCTTATAATCCACAGATAATACCATTTTCAAATTCAAAGTTCTCCATTAACTGGGAGTTGCGTATGCTGAGGTGCATTTAAGTTCAAGTAAATGAATTTTAAAAGTGTTATGATTCAGAGAAAAGAGAAAGGTGCTCAATCTCTGCATAAGTTTCCAATTTGTTTAGTACGATCAAATAAACCACAAACCCATGTAACTAAATGAGTTAAAAAACACAAACAAACAACAAAACCTCAGACACCAGAAACACAAGCAGTGAAGCAGGACCCATGTTTTATGCAGTAAGCTGATGATTACTACATCTATCCAGGAAAGTGAAGTCAGACTTTTCTTCCCTTTATGTACACAATATTTAGTTTTTTATCAATATATAGAAAAAGTCAAGGCAATTTACTGTTTTTTTTTAACTGGTTTTTAATTATGAAAACTTACATATGATTAATTAATTGGTAAACAAGAGACCCAGAGATGACTTCTTCTTGACCTTCAGAAAATTTACTTCTAAATAACTGAAGAACATACAGCACATTATCACCAACCAAAGTCAGAACTTCTGATGTATTATCTGTGGCCACAAAAGTGTCTCCTTTCCTCTACAGAGACTTTTAGAAATGTCAACATTTTAATTTTAAAATCCAAAATGTTTCACAAGCCTCATACTACATTATTCACTCTCACCCCTCTTTAAACTTAAGTATTTCAAAAGCCTCAAGATCAGCTTCAAGAATCTAGAACAAATGCCTTGCACTCTGCTGAAATCAAAGCAAAATAGTTCTAAGGGCAAATGCTCAAACAGACATTTTAATCTGTTAACTTTTCTTTTGGAGATTGAAATCAGTTGGCCTTTGCACGACAATAATCTATGTATGTATTTAGGTACCATGCAGGTCCTGATTAATCTGTTCTCTCATCCAAGGTATCTGAGTGATACCTTGTGATACCACAGTGATATTGTTTATCTTAGAACCACAGATTAGAATCCTGAGTTGTTAAGGCTGGAAAAAAACATTGAGTCCAACTGCTAACTGAACACTGCCATCTTCACCTTTAAATCATGTCCCTGAGTGCATCCAGATGTTTTGTGAACATTTCCTGGGATGGTGACTCTACCACTTCCCCAGACTGCCTGTTCCAATGCTTGATCACTCTTTTCATTGAAGAAATTTCTTCTAGCATCCTGCCTAACCTCCCCTGATGCATCCTGAAATCATTTATCTTGTAAGAAGCACATCACCACTACCAGACCAGATGTCGCATCTATCTTTACACAACATGAACAGTGCTATGCAACAGAGGACAGATTTAGGGAAATGTTGTGATGCAGACTCAGAGGAAAACAGCTCAGGGAAATGATCGCCAAGTGACTGAATACTGCAATTTCTCCCCCAAAAAGAAAGAAAAACTTGGTATCAGGTGTCAGTAAAGAAAGGAATGAAAGAATAACACCATTGTTGACAGCAAAAATAGACATGGCTAGAGGAAATACACTGTTCAAAAGATGTGAGGCAAACAAATCTCATTTGCAGAAGTGGAATTGAACCTTTGAAGTGATGTAAACCCTAGAGAATGTCCCACATTTCAATGAAAATTAAGTCAGACTTGGTGTGGTCTAGGGAGAGAAAATGAAATGTTTCTTTGCTTCGACCTTGTTTAGGTATAATTGTGTATCATGCATATCATCTGTATTCCTGTATACCACACATAGTCTCTAAACAAGGACTGACTGTAACAGAGCACTTATTTCTGCTTATAACCGTACTCTGGATCAATGCATCAATGGAATTCATCAATGGGTCACACTCCAAAATAAACACACTCTTTGTTCCAACTACCAGCAGGTTCTTCTAGAACAGCAGGTTCTAGATTTGGAGATGATTTACCAAGCCTTTCACATCTGATAACAACTGGGCAATTAAAAGTGGGAAAAAACCACTTATTATTACATGCAATAATAATTGCAGCTTAGCAAAGTGCTGTCTAAATTAACCAAACACAAACTATTTAATCTGGAATTTAAAAATGCAGCTTGATGAGATGACATTTTAGAAAGCAGTTTTGAGAAACGATGTTTTTAGAAAGCAGACTTGAAGTAACAGTAACTTCTGTGTCTTGCAAAGTAAGTAATTAACTACAAAATTCTTATCACAAGCTGCAGGCACCATCTTGAAAAATTCAAGTCTTGGGTAAAATGCACATGAATCTAACTTTTTACTTGAAGACCATATTGGGTTTGGCTGAGATAGAGTTCACTTCTCCGCAGCAGCCCTCACAGTGCTGTGCTTGGCATTGGTAGCTACGAAGGTGTTGATAACACACCAGTATTTTGGCTACTGCTGGGCAGTGCTGGCACAGCATCAGCATTGTAACATCCCTCCCCGCCCCGGCAAGGGCAAGATCCTGGGAGGGGACCCAAGCAGGCCAGCTGAGCCAAACTAACTAAAGGGATATTCCATACCATACGACATCAGCTCAGATACAAATACTAAAGAAAGGAGGAGGAAAGGGAGGCATTCATTGTTTGTAATGTCTGCTTGCTGAGAATCTGCTACACATTTTGGAAGTCCTGCTTCCAGGGAAGTGGTTGGACATCACTCCCCAATGGGAAGTAGAGAATAAACCTTGTTATTTTCCTCTTTCCTTGTGCATGCAAAAATGCTCACTTTGGCTTTAGTAAACTGTCTTAACCTACAGGTTATTTTCCATCTTATTCTCTCTTCCCTATCCAGCTGGGAAGGGGAATGATAGAGCAGCTTGGTGGGCACCTGACATCCAGCCAAGGTCAAGCCACCACAAAGACACACACCTTTTATACTGTAACTTGAAATACCAGTATTCCTTCATAGTGTAAAAGCACAGCATCTTAATTCGAACAAGAAAGCCACTCTATTTTGTTTCTCTGTAATTCGAATTCCAACAAAAAAGTAACATAATTATTATTATCTTATTCAGCAACTAATAGCCTCAGAATTACTCCTATGCATTTGGAGTACTTTTTGGCTTACTTACACAGCTGTATGGTAAGTAGGTAGGCAGGGGTTTATTTCACTGTCATCTCTGTAATGGAAGTGAGTCTTTTATTGTATTTAATTAACTAAAGTAGTATTTCCTGGGATAGAAGTATGATAGACACTGCATGAAAATAAATATTTCAAGATCCAGTTATTTATTTGCAAAGTAGCTAATGCTCATGATAATGCTACGGTATTGCAACATGTTAGAAATGTTGCACAAACCATGCACAAAACCCAAGAAATTCTTTCATGCCAAAACAATATCCTCAAACTCCTTTAAGTTTTTAGGTGGTCCTTTTTTTAGTGGTCCTTACACTAATAGTGAGCTTCACAGAAACTAGAGAACAGAATCCTTTGTCTAATACTGCGAGAAGTCCTTATCACAGCCAATGCATTGGTGTAGATTCTGGAGTTGATGTATCCTAAGCAATGGGAAGAAAAGGATGTGTCACATATACTGACACTGTCACAACAGAACTTGATAGAGCAGTCAAATGATAATGGAGAGGGCTAAATCATGTGTCCCACGCTGTTTCATACAACCTCCTTTCCACAAAGAAACTAACTTACTCCTGTAACCAGAATATTGTTTCACAGCTTTTTAATAACAAATCAAATCACAATGAAGCAATAAGCTTCTTTCACTAAAGTATCCCCAGTTGATCTAAGAGAGAAATGGAAGAACTGATAAGACAGCAAATCATTATTTTCTTTCACCAATCCCCTTTTATCAAACAAAACTGCTAAGCACAAATATCAAAACTTACGCTATGAAAGAGCAATTAATGCACCTATAACCAGAAAATGAAAACCCAAAATAAGCAGTTTCCTCTGTAATGGTGAATGATTGACCTCCTTCATGCATACACATTTTCTCTGTGTGGACAACTTAAAATATATCAGTCAGAAAAAGCTTCATAAAATTGAGCTAAAATAGAGTTGCAATATTGCATATAAAGAAATAAAGTAAATATGTTATTGACAGGCACTTATTAGCCATAAAAAAAAGAGTTGAAATCTTCAACACTCAGTCCGGACTAAGATCATTTTCCTCATGGAAACAAAGCAATAAAAGCACACACAGTGCACAGCTACAGAAAACTCTGTAAACCAGGGAATACAGTACATGAAAACAGAGGATCAATTCTATAAATTATATTCTTAGGACCAGTAAGAGAGACAAACAAGTAAACCTTAATTACAGATTTCTAAAAACTTCTGACAAAGTTTTTTTGCAGACCTATAATTGAAGAAATATGGTATTGCCACTGTTAGGAGTATGTCACAGGGCTTGTACTAAATCTGCAAGACTTCAAAAGTTGGGCTTGTCAGGCTTCATTTGTCTAGACTTATCTGTGCTAGCCTAGAGCTTTGTTCTAGCAGTAATTATTGAACAATCAGATAAATGTTACTTAATATGTTTCTATTCTAGCTTAGCTTTCTAAGATTGTATGGTATAAAACCTATAATTAAAATGCTGATGCGTTGTTCTAACAGACAGTAATAGCAAATAGTTATTCTGTATAGAATAAACAATCCATGACCTTAAATTAAAAATGCAGCAAAAAGAATCATGAGGCAGCATAACAGTATTCAGAAGTATCCAGCAAACATAAAATACAAAAAGCAAATTAAGATGTAATATGGACGTGGAAACCAGTGAAGAATGAATAAAGTTTAGACTATGCTAGAACACATTAAAAACGTGCAAGCAGACACAGAGTGAATAGAGAGACACCCACCACACATCATACTTGTCCAGGCACAACACCTGTCATAATGGTAAGTTGTTGTAACACTCTGTAACTCTCTCAGACAGCAGCCATTCACCTTAGTATGCAGAAGAGTAGTAAAAGGGTAAGGATAATGCCAGAGAAAAAGGGATAGATAGTACTAAGTAGTACGAAAATAACAATTTTTTTGAGAGTTCAGATTTCATTATAGTAATAATAAATTCTTGGATTTACATACACACTGTGCTTTGTTGACAAAAACTACACAACTTGCTGCACAACAAACTGGTAAAGAATGAGGTTTGCATAGCAATTCTGGGACAATGCCAGCAAAAAACCCCCTCTTTGTCACATCAAAATTACCTGGTAAATGGCTACATTTGATTAACGCATTATAATTTATATAAGAAGAAAGTTCATGCCTAATATGTGGCTTCTTAATATAGCTGCAGCCATAATAGTTTCAATATATTCTAAAGAGCCAGGTAAGCCTTTACGTTCCACTACAACAACAACAACGCATTTTTGTTTCAGGATAGAGTGACATGGTTGACAAGTAAAACTGTTGTTAACTAGAGACTAACATAGATAACATAGTTCAAATATTCTCATATCATACAATGTAGGTGACAAGTTGTGGGTTACACCTCTCATATTATCATATTGCCTTCAATTATAAAAAAAAGCCAAAACTTTTATGTGTTGACAGATCATGTTACAAAATGTGTGGGAAGAATTGTGTTACAAGAATACAACAGTTACACTTGGCAAAGACTGTGAAACCTGACAAAATTCTGACTTATATAACGAAAATAATAAGGTAACTCTTTCCTCATATATATTCTAACTGCATTCTTTGTTGCTATTGTATACGGATTTAAATCAACGATAGTTTTTAAGAGCCTTATGTTAAAACAAAGGATAATTCCATTGTAGAATCATAGAATGATGTGGTTTGGAAGGGACCTTAGAGATCATCTAGTCCAGCCCTCCTGCCACAGGCAGGGATACCTTCCACTACACCAGGTTGCTCGAAGCCCCATCCAACTTGTCCTCAAATACTTCTGGGGATGGGGCATTACACCTTCTCCGGGCAACCTGTTCCTGTGCCTCACCACCCACTGAGCAAAGAATTTTTTTCCTAATACCTTACCTAATCTAATCTAGATCTCTCCCTTTAGTTTAGAAGTGTTCCCCCCTGTCCTATCACTATCTGCCTGTATAAAAAGTTCCTCCCCCTCCTCCTTGTAAGCCCTCTTTTTTAAGTATTGGAAAGTCACGATGAAGTCTCTCAGCCTGTTTTCATAGAACAGGTGTGCTAGCCCTCTGGTCACCTTTGTGCCCTCCTCTGAGGACCTCCTCTTAAGCTGAGGACCCCATAACTAGACACAGCACTCCAGGTGGGGTCTCATAAAGGCAGAGTAGTACAGACAAGCTGTAACATTTATTTCAGAGATGTCTGTACAGTGAATTAATGTCTTCATCCTAACTATGTAGGGGTTGCAGACTTCTTATTCCACTGCTAGAGCAGTACTGTTACTTGATACATTATGAAAGTATCCTATATCTGATTTTGAGTTAGAATTAAGATTTTTATTTAGCATAGTCATAAAATAAATCAAATATATAATCACAGGAAGACAGTCCAAAATTAGATATATAAAAGCATACAGGAAATATGATTCACAATATATAGTCTTTAAAAGTCTGAGTAGAAACACAGACTAGGCCCATTCTCCATCAATAAAAATACAGTCTTGAAAAAGGCTAATATTCCTAAAAGTATTGAACAACAAATTGACTGTCCACTACATTGCTGCTCACAACAACAATCTTCTTCTATAGGAGGGAAAGACAACCTAGATTAGGCTCACGTGCTAAGGAGAGCTTTTTTCTTTATGTATCATTGACTGATTTCATAGAAACTAACAGAGGGATTCAGATATAGAAATACCATAAAATTATGGAAACCTGAAAATTTGTATAAAGCAGTCAGTCACATCTGCTTGTTTTTCCCTTGGACTGTAACCAGTAATATTGTACACTTTTTATACACTGTCTAAAGCACACATAAGAATTAAGAGTGATAAATGAAAAGAGAAACTTGAAAAATAGTTATTTAAGAATTACCTCTTTTGGAGGCTAACAGTAGACTATGACAGTCACAATGAAGTTATTATGTCACTGAGTGCTGTGTGGGTGTGCTGGTTTTGGCTGGGGTAGTGTTACTTTCTTCACAGTAGACAGCATCAACAGCATTTGTAGTACAAGTTCAAAACACAGCCCCATACTATCTACTATGCAGAAAATGAATAATAACAAAACCAGTAAAATAGGGAAGTCAATTTAAAATATATTGTTGAAAATA
>WEIV01020568.1:27549-39842 GCA_013390005.1 Calyptomena viridis
ATTTAAAATATATTGTTTAATATTTACAAGTGACAAGAAAACAGACAAGCCACAAAACTGAAGTGTGCTAATAGAAATGACCTAAGAATGCTGTCAGTGCTAACATCATAAGCCTCTGATCTAAATAATGCTGCTTTTTTGAACCACTTTCGTATTACCATCAACAAGTAAGTACCTTCAGGCAATAAAAAAGTTTTCTAAATTGTACCTCTTTAAAAACCTGTTAGACAGCAAAAATGGTAAGTGAAAAAATGACGTAGGGAAGCTCCTTTCCAAGCAACACAATCCCACTTTGATGTTTGAGCCAACTTCAAACCTGGCGCTGCTCCAAGTCAGAGACTAGACTAGGTAATGTCTTGATGTCACATAAAATCTAGATTATATTTTTTATCTTTCTAAAATCGTATATTGGAGAAACAAACTTGATGATGGAAGAGCATGTTCAGGGAAGCAGGAAATGCATAATCATGTGCAGAAAAGAGGTTAAAGAAGCAGCAAAAAGAGACAGTGTTAGTCTTCTTCTCCCTCTCCTCACTCTCTTGGAAAAAAAATACTGATTTCATTTTATGAAACACAGGAATGAAATGACATTACTACTTTCTTTAGATAATAACTACAGCCACTGCAGCTTTCTATCTTTTGCCACTAGGATTGCAGCAAGGAACACATAAGGCCCTGCTTTCTTTCCTAAGAACAGAAGTTACACAATACATCTTTTGGACAGAACTTACCCATGACCTAGATACTTTTTCAAGTAACACTATGCTGCACAGGTAATTTCATGCAACTAAAACAATCACAAGAATTCTATTCACACAAAACTTCTGCCTTAATTTAAAAAAACAAAAACAAAAAACAGTGTGAATTCAGTTGTTCATCCAGTAACTATTTTCACACTAGAAGAACTTTGAATAATTTTTCTTTCCAATTCAATATACAGTAGTTGACAGAATCTAACTGAAAACATGTTATTTAACTTCACATCTTAATAAACACTCAAATTCTGATAATTTGCCAACTTACATAGCTCCATTAGTGTAGACTGTGTCACTTCCTTCCACATACTGAACCTGGGCTGGGTAGACATGCTGTACTTGTTGCACAGTCTGCACTTGCTGTACCTGAAAACAAGAAAACCAGAAGTTTGGGATATCACNTTTTGGCTGGGGTAGTGTTACTTTCTTCACAGTAGACAGCATCAACAGCATTTGTAGTACAAGTTCAAAACACAGCCCCATACTATCTACTATGCAGAAAATGAATAATAACAAAACCAGTAAAATAGGGAAGTCAATTTAAAATATATTGNGAATTCTATTCACACAAAACTTCTGCCTTAATTTAAAAAAACAAAAACAAAAAACAGTGTGAATTCAGTTGTTCATCCAGTAACTATTTTCACACTAGAAGAACTTTGAATAATTTTTCTTTCCAATTCAATATACAGTAGTTGACAGAATCTAACTGAAAACATGTTATTTAACTTCACATCTTAATAAACACTCAAATTCTGATAATTTGCCAACTTACATAGCTCCATTAGTGTAGACTGTGTCACTTCCTTCCACATACTGAACCTGGGCTGGGTAGACATGCTGTACTTGTTGCACAGTCTGCACTTGCTGTACCTGAAAACAAGAAAACCAGAAGTTTGGGATATCACGAAGAAGGACCAATGTTTCAGTGCACCTAATGGCTTCTAAACAATATGGGATATCTCTGTTCTCATAATTACTAAAGGTATATCAGAACACTAGCAAAGAAAGTTACTGTGCTTACACAATATTTATGTTGTAAGTTTGATGAATGGAGCCCTAACATTGAAGATGCACATTCATGAACATACGTATCTTCAATGCCAAAGACAGAGTATAAGGATGAAATTAAGTGTAACTATGCTTTGTACCAAGCTGAAGGATTACCTTTACTACAGAAGAAAGTATCATTTGGTCGCATGTACCATTTTTCTTATTCCACTTCAGTCCTAAATAGTACAAGCCTTAAAATCACAGCGCAAATATGTTGCAGTAAGTTTAGAACTAAAGGTTCACATTAAGATGCTTTGGCTCTTGTTTAACTGGAGTTAAATTACAGTGATGCAAGGTTTTTTCCCAGTAGTGCTTTAAGCCAATGTACAATTATGGACCAAAACTCCAAGCCTGAGTAACTCTTTTCCCAGAATATCATAATCTCTAACAACCTCCAACAAAACCTGGTTTTACATCAATGAGCTAAACAACAAGATGCAGTAAGGCCTGGATTATCTTTGCATATATTGCTGGGGACAATCACACATCAATATAGAAAAGCCTCAGGTTATGCAAATTTCTTCTCCAGTCTTAATTTTTTCTCTTCTTCACAGAAAAGATGAAGCATTTCATATTTTACATCTGCCATCATTCAGAGAAGCCGTATTTTGGTCAAGGAGCAGTCCAGATTCTAAAATAATCTTCACAGTTTGACACAATTTACCCAAGGAATTGAATCAAGATAGTGACATGCACTTGTTTAGTAAACAGATTTTACATTAAGTAACTCCAATTTTTCTCAGATTTATTGTTATAAGTCAACTTCAGTTTAATCCAGCTGGTTCTAAGGACTGCAAACACCATAATGACAGATCAGTTTGGGTTTTCATGCATTTGATGAATCACCTCCAAGAGCACAGAGAATATCCTAATCTAATTTCCTCTGCTGCATTTTAAAAAGTTCTGTAAACAAGCATATTTTTCTTATTTTTTTATAATATTGACTCTGACCGTGAAAGGAAATGTGTATTTTCACAGAAACCTTTCCTTAGGTTGACATTAAAACCTGAAATCTGAAAAAAACAAAAACAACTGAAGTTTTGAATGCATACTGGTATGATGGAAAATCAGATGTTTCTGTCCATTATCAGCAATGAGACAGAACCTGTATATGGATAAAATGGAACTCTACATTATACATATACAAATACAACATTAAAATATAGAGGTCACATTCTCCCTGTATACAAGGTATTATATTCTCCCACAATCCTTGGATACAAGCTGCTACCATTTCAAAAATACCATATTCAGCACAGTGTAAGACCTTTACCCGAGATGATATTGCAAGGATAAAGAGTATAGAGTGCAGCAAAGCTGTATCTATTGGAAAGAAAACTGAAAAATTCCAAAATACGTTTATCTTCTCACTTGGAATAACAACAACAAAATTTAATTTACCATAAAACAAAATATTAAAACATTAAAATCTGTTAAAATTAAAATCTTTATTGCTTTATTTCAAATTTTCACTTATTTTTATATAAAGCAAAGTAAATTATAATCTTAATTATACTACCTCAGAGGAACAAATGAGGAACTAAGTTATATTTTATCTGTGGAAGTTTGTCAACAAAAACGAAGTGCACAAAAGCACACTGAAATGCAGAAATTACACTGAAGCATAAAACAAAATATAAGAGCAAACTTTGACTTCCAATAAAAAGTGCTTATGTTCAGAGTACTAAGCAAAGGCTATAACAAAAGAGAAAAATATAGATAAGGATATTTAAACTCCATTTTAAAAAGTATATAACATTATTCACTCTGTGCGTGTCACACAACCAGCTTGGATGTGCAATATTTTCTGTCCTTGGAGATAAAAATAATTTTTGTCCTTCATTAGTATGGATTACTTTTGGTGTGTAACATACAAATAGCACATTCTGTAGTATTCTAAGCACATTCATATTTATATAATGGCTAATGTCAGTTCATGATTATGCTTTTCATATGCTAAACATGATTTTGCATTAAGAGCAATTTTGATTAGTGGAAGTCTGCATCTCTAATTTGTGATACAACGCTTTGCAAATGTGATGGCCACCAGGAACGGCGATAATGAAGAAATGCTTTGCCCAACTTCTGACACATGGAAATACTTTTATAAAATAGCTTATATGATTATTTTTATTTCTCCAATTCTTCCATATTGCATGGCATAAAGTACAAAGTGAGTTTAAGTTTGAATCATTAGAAGCTTACTGCACTGTGCTGAAGAATACCTGTTGAAAAAGCAATGATACATTAATGAAAAATCACTGTATTTGAGGAAATAAGACTTAAGAAAAATCCTCAGGCTATTTAAACAGAATTTAATTACACTCCCACATTTTTGGTCTTACTGTTGTTGGTTTTTGCTTTCCATCTCAGCAGTGACTGTTGCTGTGTTGCATGAAACCAGCTGCCACCAGTGCCACTTTCACAAGAGGAAGAATCCAGGTTTTCATTAATGGTACCTCTTTTGTTCCTATTTTTGGAGCATCACAAAAGACTTTTATGAGCTCCATATTAATACCAGCTATTAGGAAATTAGGGATTTGTTTTAGTTGAAAATATTAAAAGTTACTCTTTTGCTTGAATGACAAGATATTTCAGTACAAATGCAGCTGAAGGGAAAAGGCTGTTAACCTACCCTTACACTTATTTAGCTTGTTCTTCTTCAGGGCAAAAATACTTCATTTTGAAAAATATCTATATTGTGTGCATAAAGGAAACACCGAAGCCATGAAAATAACCCCAAATCAATGCATTTAGGAGATGTCATTTAAGCACAGTGTACATACAGGAATATAAACACGGGAAACAAACACCCTCCTAGGAAAAATGAAATGCTATACACTGCTTTAATAATAATTAAAACCAAATTCATCTCAAATTGCATTATTCACTAGAAAGTACTAATAAATTACTGCAAATGATAAAACAGAAGTTTCAGCTTACACCGAATTATTCCATATAGACAGGCACTCATGTTACAGTATCCTTGAATTTAACAAAATTGTAGAAATCTCATTGTTTTTAGCAATTTATATTCACAATGTAATCCAAATGTGAATATTCACAGACAATTTGGATACAGCTCACATTATTACACATATCCCTTATAAACCATAGAAAAAACCAAAACCATATCTTATATACTATGCATCTATACTATGCACCTTCTCTCCTGCTTTTAACATCAGTAACTTTAAATGTGAAGAATAAGCCTTCTCTCTGCCACCAAAAGAATGGCTTTATTAAAATAGCACTCTTTTTCCACATTTTCTTTAGGCAGATTGGCCCATCCCTACCAAATGTACATAGAGACAATACTAAATTTAGGCAAATATGACCTATACACAAGTAATTCCTCAGGGCAAATAAAGCCTGCAACCCTACAACTGAAATTACCTATCATGCCTACATTCTTTATCACATCTCTTGCTGGCATACCACATTCACATTTTCACTCTTCCTCTTACCCTCAGCACCCATTCTCTTCCATAATCTAATCCTCTCTCTCTACACACATCTCCCATACATACTATGTTTTAACCACTGCAACATCATCTGAACTGGATTTCCCAACACTCTTGCTGCATTTTCAATCCCCGATCCTTTAGCTTTCCCTTCTGAAACATTATGCTGATTATACAGCATAAATAATCCAACATAATGATGGTGTATTCAATACAAGGGAACACTCAGAGGTAGCAGTACTGAGAACTACGTAAAGTTGATCAGGGACTGCCGCGGTTCCAGCCTGGGTGGCAGCAATCCCGACACCTTTCTTCAGCCCTGACTTGCCTGCGCTGCCACGCCAAGGGCACTGGGCGGGTGTGGGTCACCCGATGGCACAAAGGTCCTTTTCAAGGGACACCAGCCACCAGGTGACTAAGGCCCCCAAAGGCAGGCTGTACTCCCCACCCACACATCCCCCACAGGGACTGGTGTGTGTGGGCCAGTTAGCACTGACCCTACCTAGGAGTCCTTGGTCCGAGACGGCATGGACGCCACAGCTGTCGGAGGGTAAAAGGGTAGAAAGTGACTCGCTCCCATTGGGGCTATGTAGGAACAGTTTATTGGGGGTCCAAGGCAACCAACAGGGAGTGAGCTCAGAATAGTTCAAAATGAGGGGTTTTATACGGGGTGGAATTGAGGGGTGGAGAGAGGGTAACAACCAATGAAATTGGGTGAGAGGTGGGATTAAGGGATGACAGACAGGGATAGAAACCTGAGGCCTTCTACTCAAGCCTTTCAGGGATTGAGTAGGGATGATTAATAGGGAAGGTTTTGGAATAAGGGGCGGAGTCGGGGTACATATGTGGTGTAGGGATAGGAGGGGTTTAGGGAAGGGTACATAAAAGGGGAGTATACATGTCACAGAGTGAACCAAACTTAGGGTAGGGGGATAATAGAACGAACCATTATAATTAACAAGCACATAACACACACCACCACAAGGGACAGTTTTACATACTCAGGTAATACAATAAAAAAATTCTGTTTGCTGTTCTTATTAAGGTATAATCAAAGAAGGAATAAAATTATCTGCTCCTGGGCTTCTATGTTTTGACATGAGTGCTACAGTATTAAAGGACAACTGGAATAACTTCAGGAAATATATAGACAGTTGGTGACAAAGAATAATGCATTATTTATGTGGGAAAATATGTTAAGGAAATTTCCCAGTTTGGCCATTCACAAAACTCTCTGGCAGTCACATTCCCAGTGCCAGAGATTTTAACTGCTGGACCTGAGGCCCCCTTCACAGTGGGCAGCTTCAGTCAGCAAATAAAGAGCCAATTCTATCTTAGAAGTTTTCAAAAAGGTAGAAACTTTGGACAATCGAATTTCACAAACACCACAAAGTCCTATCATTTTCATTTTACTGCGAAAAAAAAATGTACAGAACTTGTCTTTCAGTTCAACCAATACAATTATTAGAACTGCAATACTATAAAGTACCAAATATGCCACTAACTGGTTACCGATCTTCAATCTCTCTGACCAGTACTTAAAGTTTGGTATGTAATAAAAGACCACTGTATGCATATCCCACACACTGAAAACAAGCAACCATGTAGCACTACCAAACTGCCATCTTGCATCTGAAAAGCTGAAATACAGGAATAAGAACAAGTCGTATAAACTACATCTATTAAACATCTGACACCATGAGAGAAAATAAATATCAAACAAATAATCCAGACTGTATTTCACAAATAAAAAAAGTCTTGCACTACACCAATCTTACGAAAGGGTTCCAAAGAAAGTCTACAAAGGTTGGCTAAGTTTAAACATGTAGTAATGGAACTATGAGGCATTAGAAATTCAGTCAGGAAAAAAAATATTAGTGACACGTAGAAGACTGTGGAACACATACATGAAAATGCACTGGAATTTCAGAACTCAACAAATGCTGAAGAATTTAATTTAGAGAAAAGTGCTCCATTGGCACAGCAATAAATAATATCTGGTTCTCGTACTATTAAGTCTGAAAATGTGAAGTTGGTTTTTGATGAAAAACAACATCAGATATCACCCAGAGCAGCCATGGACATATGGAAAGCTAATTTCTGTGTATTCTGGAAAATTCTTGGACAGCCATCATGGCTTTCACATTGAGTCCCTGTTTTCTACCTCCATACTTTTTATGTCCTCATTTTCTTCTGCCACCACTCCTTCTAAAGCTCACAGGTGCTGCATGGGAGTGACCATCTCAAGTAACAGAAGAGTGTACTGTGCTGGCTGCTACAAAAGTCTTCTTCCTTCCCTGGCAAACACACACTATGAATTACCAATTGTTCTACTACCAATACCTTCATGACAATGTGCATAGATCTGTGGGGAGTCAAGCCTATAGATGCAAAGGGCAGTGCCTTTCATTGTTACATTTGTCCTGCACTTATTTGGACATCTAAATGGATGGAGAAATGATACAGTCAATAATATCTGAAACATACCCATTATTCAAAGGAAAAAATTTAAATATTCAATAACATAACTCAGTCAGAATCACTCCAGTGTACTACTGGAACTTGTCAGAAGCTCTAGTTAAGGAACAGATCCTGAAAATAGCTTGCCTTTCTCCGGCTATTTTAATTCCAGCAAAATGAAGTTCACAGAAGCAGAGCAAGAGTTCATTTAGTGGCTTTGCACAAAATCAAATTCTTCACTACATTATAAAGAACTATCCTTCTGAATTACTTTTTTTAGTCTTCCCAAAACTAACAGTCACATACCTGTTGCTGAACTGGTACTTGCTGTACCACCTGTGTGGGCACTGCTGCCTGGCCAGCCACAGATGTCTGTAAAGTCACAGTTGAACCTGTATCCGCCCCAGTCTCTGATGTCTGCATTGTGATCTCTGAATAAAATTGAGACATAAAATTAAAAGGTTAGTGCATTAATGTTTTTATTTTGTCACTTACATTAGCCCACTGATTTGTCCCTTTAAAATTATCTAATACCAATCTTAGTAGAAGCCAAAAGTTTTCCGCCCCTACTAGCACAGGAGTTAGTATAAATTGGTTTTTATATTACTTTTATCTTACTTACATTCAAGAGATTTTTTTTACATAAGAGGAAACACATATCACTTATCTGAGTTTTGCACTTCAGAAATAACTCAGAAAAATCAGCAGCAAATCTTCTATTGTAGAGGATTATGTGGATGAAATCGTGAATTTGCCAGAGAAGTATCTAGTGCAGTTACAGTTGCACAATCCAGCCTACGAAGAGTGTTAGCATGATTAAGCAAAGACAAAGGCATAATGTCCTTGAGAAGGGAGAAACAGGAACTTAGTGATAAGATGAACGAGAAAAGAGGTTGTGTTAGCAGCTTTGTAACCGCAATGTAGGTGTGCCCTGTTGACGTTGAGACGCGTGAACAGTGTAGGATAACCAATCTGTATAGAGCAGAAGCGCGTGAATAGAATAGTGTAGCCAATGGTAGAGCTAGGATAAGCGCATGATATTAACTTGTATAAAAGACTGTACTTTTGGTAATAAAGTGGAACACTGACGATACTTCTGTGAAGACTGTCTTTGATTCCAGAGCTCCTCGCATCAAATGGTGACCCCGACGTGATCTCTGATAGCGGCTTCCTACAGAGACGAACGGCTCCTGGAGACCTCTCAGGAGGCAAGACAGTGACAGAGCGAGAGAGTGGAGCGGAGGAGTTCAGCTGCAGCGTAGCAGACTGAGGTAGGAAGGATCGCGACCTTCCCCCCGCAAAAATGAGCGTTGAATGGTCACCTGCTGAAAAGCTCCTGCTTGGTATCCTTGCAAAGCGAGGGCAGTCAGTGAGCGAGAAAGCCTTAACAAGGCTAATACAATGGAGACATGATAAAGGACTGCTTAGTAGCCCGGCTCACATGTTTGACCGGCATTGTTGGCGAAAGGTCGGGGATGAGCCCTGGGATGCTGCCATCACCGGCAAGGGCAAGGAACCATTTACGGGATGTGGGGAAACCTGGAGAGCAGTAACAAATACCTTGAAAGACTTAGAGGTGGAAACGAAAGTTGCCGCCGCCGCGGTACAGGCTATCACCACTCCTGAAGTACCAAGTACTACATCAGAGAAAAATAGCCACTGGTGCGTATTTCTTGGGGTGTCTACAGGGAGGCTGGTTAAAGGAATGGCTGCGGCTCCTGTTTCCTCGGTAAAGGACTTGTTTAAACAGTTAACTGTGTCGGATAGTGGTGCCATGAATGCGGAAATGAACTTACACTGGCCACCGCTGCCCACTGCACAAAATGTGGAAGTGACTGCTGTGGCAGCTGGGGAACAACTGACAGGAAAAGAGGAAGTCACAGTTGCTCCAGGCGCAGAAGAGGAGCTGGGCGGACCAGTTTGCTGCCCAAAAGAGGAATTATGTCCCGCTGTGAAACCTGAGGAAGTACCGCTCCCTTGCGACGAGGAAGAGGAACAACAGCTGGACCTGAGTCAAACATGACAGATAGAGAGCGGTCTCGATGCATTGCAAAACAGAATTGATTCCTCCTTAGAGCAAATATTAACAAAAAGGGAAGTAGAAAGGGGAGCTTCGGTACAGCCTACAGCTCTTCCGTCTGCACCTGCACAGCTCACAATGCGACAGCTAGCTGAGATGTCACAGTGTTACCACTCCTGGCAGCAACTCATGGGAACGACCACCACCTTATGCACATGCTAAAACTACAACACGCGCCACACGTGTCCGGTCAACGGTGGAGTGGTGTTATTAGGGATGCAATATTGGAAGGGGACTGGCAGCCAGTGGGTGCAGTGGCTTGTCCAGTGCTAGCTGGACAAGGTCAGATGGTATATAAGCAACATGACTGGAAAGTTCTACAACAACTAAAGAGAGCTATTAAGGAAGGGCTGCGAACAGAGTCAGCTCGCGCTGCCCTAGACTGGATCCATACAGCTGATGTTAATTCTCGTGCCGATTGCCGTAATTTAGCACGCTTATTTTTAAAGACATCGCAGCTCACTGTTTGGGAAAAAGAATGGAGACGAATAGCAGAGATGGAAGCAGGCCAGCGAAATCGTAATCCCAACGATCCTTTGTATGGGATTAATGCAGACATGATTACAGGGACTGGGAATTTTAGCCTGATGGATGCGCAGTTGCGTTTCCCCCTGGAATTACATCACATTGCAGCAGAAACGGTGAGACAAGCCTACTACGGCATTCCAGAAGAGAAAGGGGGAGCACCATTTCCTGTCATTCGTCAAGGCAATACTGAGAAATATAGCAATTTTGTGGATTGACGCCTTACAGGCTGCAGAAATGTCGGAAGAAAACAAGCAAGCTATGTTTAGGAAGTGGCGCACAGTGGATTCCAAGCAAGTGGTTGAAGGCAGCCCCTCAAGGTGGCAGGGCCAAGACAGACAGAGCAGCAAGCCCAGCTGAAGAGGTGGTGGAGTCTACCTTTGGAGTGCACCCTGAGACGGACTGACCACGTTTGGTGGAAAGCAGGAGCCTTACCAAGGCAAATGGGTGGTTCAGGACTGTATTGGGTTGAAGACAGTAGTATTGTTTTAGCCCACTGTTGTGATGTAGAGACAACTACCACAGAAGAGCATACTATAGGGCGTATAGCAACTATACCATGCATAAAACATCCGGAGAGTGGACATGGCAGTTGGATTGTATATCGATGTTTAAGATGTAAAGAGCTGTATTGTTGTATATCTTGGAGACACAGAGGATGGTGTTGGAAGTGTAGGGAAGAAAGGCTAGTGGAGTATCAGAACATAAGTAGAGATAAGGTAGACATTGTGAAGTTATTTTGTGGTTGGGAAAAGAAAATACCTGAAGTGTGGGAATTTCGAGAGAGTGAAAAAGAAAAAATAATAAAGCAATGTGCATGGCAAAAGCAACAGCTGTATTGCCATAGTTTGTGTTTTTGGCATGGTAGGAGGGATTTGGAGGAAGATAGACCCAAAGCAGAATGTGTGGGTAACCTTGGCCAACATAACCGGGCAGGATACCCTCTGTCTTTCTGTATCTGCAGCAGGGAATCCATTTGCCACCTGTTTGGTAGGGATACCCACAGCCCTTGCCCCCCAACTATACCATCTTGTAATGTTAGCTCAGCAAGCGACAGTGTTAACAGCTGGGATACCTGGGCACCGAGGTTTCCATTAGCTGCTACAGAACCTCAAGAACTGGAGTTGTTAGGAAGCATTAAGACGGATGGATGTGTGTGGTTTAATTCGATGAGCAAGAATAGTACTGCAGCTCCAGTGAATGTGAATGCATCTCAGTTTATCATAATGCATCAGCATGGTGTAACTATACTTCTCACAATCGACCCATGTCTAGTAATACTCCTATGCAGTTGCCTCAAGGAATATTCTTGATATGTGGGGATCGAGCATGGGCTGGCATTCCATCAAAAATGAGAGGAGGACCATGTAGCTTAGGAAGACTGACACTGTTTAACACCAAATATGTCTCAGATTATCAATATGACTAGACACACACGGACGAAGCGTAGTGTACATGCTTTTTCATCAGATTGTAATGACCGGGTAACTTTTTGGAACCCAGCAGAAGTAATTTTTTCATAGTATTTACACCTGGGGTAGCCAATGAAACTTCCGCAGCATTATTTGAGCTTTTAGTTGATGTGGATTCAGTTAGGTATGCGACATTGCAAAATAGAGCCACTATAGATTTTTTGTTATTAGCACAAGGTCATGGATGTGAAGAATTTGAGGGAATGTGTTGTATGAACGTGTCATCGCACTCTGTTTCAATTCATCAGCATTTGCAAAAGTTACAGGAACAAGCAGATCACCTTCAGGTATCTTCAGACCCTTTTAGTGATTGGTTACAGAGTTTAGGTTTGACTGGATGGTTAGGGACATTTATTAAACAAGGTATTGTTGTAATAATAATAGTGTTAATCTTGCTTATGTTGTTAGGTTGTGTTTTTGGATGTTTAAGGAAAGGTGTTAAACGAATAGTTCGGAACACCTGGATTGTGCAAAAAGAAAAAGG
>WEIV01020569.1:19202-42072 GCA_013390005.1 Calyptomena viridis
GGCTCCGCTCCGCCGCGGGGAACCCTGGCTCCGGCCGTGCCCTCAAGGCCGTGCCATCACCGGAGCCGGCGCCGAGCTCGGCGCAAGGTCCCTCTCCGGAGCTCCGACGCCGCAGCCCGAACTCTCCAGAGCCATCCCTCCCGCCCCGTCCTGGGCGATTCTGCTGCAGCCGTTTTGCAGCAGGCTTGGAGGGTTTTACCACGCTCCCTCTCATCCTTCCTCCCTTGCCCTTTTATCTGTGGTCACGGTTGCTACGAAGCACTCTGCATAAAGTTTTAAAATAACTCTTCCAGGGAGGAGGATGGGGGGAAGCCATTGGATTGTATTTCGCGTCTTTGGCCCCATCCCGACGAGAAGAGGTGGTTTGCCAGACAGTACATATGTCCTGCATGTGCGTGAGTGTGCCTGGGCTCTTGTGATGCCATGTTGGCGGAGACAAGGTAAGGGTAGAGCAGTCTTTACTCGGCAGAGTTTCAAGGGCGGGGAATCCGAGGCGGACCACCAGGAAAAAACTGAGAAACTGGAAAAACTGAGAAACATTGCCTGGGCTTCTGAGTAGATAGGTGACAATCCGTTCTTGTTGACTTCAAGGAATCCTTGAGTAACCTTCCGAGATAGAAAAGTAACTGCAATCATCATTGCACGGATTGGGATGCTTCCTAAGAAAGGAAATTGCTTGTAGCAATGCCAGGAGGAGACTTTGGAAGCTGATGAATCCCTCCATTTTGTTCGTTCCTGTGATGCTGCTGTTGAGAAATCAACTTCTCAGAATTGTATCTGCCAAATTACAAAGAGTAAAAATATAACCTCTACAAGAAAGTGGCCAAGTAGAGAAGCCTTTTAAATTTCCTTCAGAAATATTAGGCCAAACAATATCCTTGTTACAGGTGTCATTGTACAGGTTACAGGTTACTTGCTTTAAAATAAATAAAAGAAACAGTGTAAGCACATAATGTCTAATACTTTTGGCACTTCAAATGTTTGTTCCTAGTTATAAGAAGTGCTACTGATATTTAAGCACTAGTCATAAGAGTTTAGGAGGTGCCACAGCACAAGAGTTCTGATCCCATGGAGTCTGTCTTTTTATCAGCAAATACTGTTTGATATTTGTATGGGTGTATAAAAATACTTCACAGGTAAAGGATAGCTTGCTGTCTTCTAACTGTAAATGTTTATAACTGAAAACAGGTTCGGACACTAAAATGACATTTTCTCTCTTCCAAACTATTTAGCACAAATGTGGATTTAAAGCTCACCCGCTTATATTCTTGAAGTCCAAATTTGTTGACATGTTTGAATGGAAGATGAAAGTTTCAGTCTTGGAAACACATAGGAAATTTCTCCAGTGCTCTTCCATATGGGGAGAACCTCACTAGAGGAGCGCAGATGGACAACCCAATTGCATTTCAAGAATGCTGCGGTTTTGGTCAATAGGCATCTTGAGGTGAACATAAAAGTACAGAGAAGGCAAAGGGAATACCAAATATTTAACAGCTAAAAAGCAGGGGATAGAAATGCTTTTCCATACAGTCAAGCAGTATCCATTGTCAATGAGGTGATATTTTTAGCTGGTATCAACAGTAGGAATTATGGAAACAAAACATATCTTTGGTGGGAAAACATTCTTACACTTGAAAATATATACACCTAAGAAAATATAGAGTTATAAGAAATAACCTGATTTATCTTGATGGGAAGAAGTATATTACTGCTCATACAGTTGCTCCAAGTGAACTGTTGCAATTTCTAGGTGGTGAAAGCAGCATACCTTTTTCATTCCTCCTTTCATATTAAAGTGAAGTTATTTAAGATTTTTACCTATTCTCCTTTATCACTCTTTACAGATTTCTGTTGGTTCATGACATAACTTGGTGCTTTAATGTTGTTTTTTACTCTGTTTATGCTGAGCTATTTTTAAAATATTTGCTCTAACAAAGGGAAGAAGTATTTGTAATACAACTTCTGTTAGTAATTCTATGTATTTGCAGTCACTAGATTCACTTGTCAGCTGGTATTGTTTGTGTCATCATTCCTAAGACATGTAAGTATGTCTAGTAAAAATCAACTTTTGTGTTTTTAATAGTCAGAGTCCAGTGGTGTTTATTTCTCCTTAAATGTATGGAAACACACATGTTCAAATTCAGTGTAAGAACTCATCTTCATGCTATCCAAAAATTTAGAATTTCATTAAATAAAAAGCTATTATCAAAAGAAATCTTACAGCGTTAAGATAATTTTCTGTAATTTTCTTGTCTTTAAGCACTGCATCTGATTAGGAATTTATCCACTTCATTCATATGCAGATAATATTGACCTCTACCAAATCCTAGCGGGCCCTACAGTTTTTTCTTCCTTGTCTACTCAAAGCACTGGTTGTAAGAATGTTTATTTGTTTTAAATAACCACAAAGCAACAAAGTTACAACATACTTTTGAGTTAATTATTGTTTTAAGTGCCTGAATAGACAGAAGAGTAAGCCTTTTTTGTTATTACCCATCATAAGCCCAGCTATCCAGAAGCATGCCACATGAGAACACTGTTCGCTGAAAATGTGATTTTAGAGATAAATTTTAGAGAATTATTTTATGTGATTGGTGGTCTTAAAAAGCAATTCCTCTAACGATTTCCCAAAGCTGAGATACTATCCCATAAAGACATGCTGAAGTACCAAAAAGAAAGTTAATAATCACATGTATAGACCTTATATTTCAAATAGTTCTGCATGGCTTTCCTTCAAGAGTCTGCTCTGAAGCTCTTTCAAATCTGTTTAAAATATTTAAATGTTTTATATAAATTTCAATAGGGAGAATGCATTAGCAACTTTTCAAATTACTACTGTTATATCCTGTTTTTAGCATTGTGGCTTTGCTGGATCTCTGCTGAGGATTGCATTGCAAAGGAGTGACAGTAAACATAAAGCTATTATGTTATTAGACCAGGAAAGCTGAATCCTATTTCAGGAAAAAAACAAACCAAAGCAAAACACATGACCACGAAGTGTTTTGCAGGACCACATTCAGGACAAGAGATCCAAAGTTTCCAAAATGTGGAAATATAAAATCTCCAAACAAGCAAGAAGCAAAATCAAGAGTACGTCTTTGCTCTAAACACTAAAACATCCTACTGAACACCTTAGAAGTTGGTGTTCATGCCATGTCAACAACACATTTCATGCCATGTCAGTAATCACATTTATTTGTGTGTGTGGTGGCAATACAAGGATTTGAGTTGCTAAGAGTTGTCTGCTGAAGATTTACTGCATGTCAGACTTGATGGATGGTATTAAATATGTATCCAGTCAGCATCCTAAGTAAATCTTTTTGCTAGTTTCACCTGGGTTAGAGTTATTTTTCTTCACAGTGGCTGGTATGGGGCTATGTTTTGATTTGTGCTGAACACAGGGTTGATAATATAGATTTTTATTGCTAAGCAGAGCTTACAAAGAGCCAAGGCCTTTTTTGCTCCTTGTACTGTCCCAGCAGCAAGTGGGTGGGTGGGATACAGAAAGTTGGGAGGGGACTGTGTGAATCAACACAGGCAGGCAGCCAGAACAACCATAAACCATATCTGAAATGCAGAAAGTAAATTTATTTCATTATCTTGCTAACTGAAGGATCTTGAAGCAACACCAACACCTGGGCAGAGACAGACAAGTTCAGCCCATCCTGGTGGGCAGTGGGCCTCCTGTTTGCAGCAATTTATCAAAGGCTCACTCTCCTGTGATCTCTCCTGTGCTTTTTAGGACCTCTGAGCTTTAATTTCTCCCCCAAGACAGGGAGCTCAAGCATGTCTGTAAAAATGCCTCCAAGCCTCTGTAAACACCTATATTATCTCTACACAGAGATTCTACTTTTCAAAATAGACAGAGGACAAACAGCAGTAGGCATAATATATGGGGTTTCCCACACATTATTTTCCACACATTCCCCACTGCAAGGTCATTTGACCAAATCTAACATCTTCTTCCCTGTTCTTCTGCTTTTAATCCTTTCCTCCCAACATTCCAGCCCCTTGTTCAACAGACCACTGATGCTGGGGCTGAAAGCATAGGACAGAGGCACTTTATGAAGCATATAGGAAAAAAAGGAATAAATATATAATGCTCTAACGTAAATGTCCCACTCCTTCTGTCAGGGAATTAAATTACTCAGCTAGTAAAGCACCACTGATAGGTTGCCTCAGTTGATATATGAAGTCCTGTTGATATCAAATGTTCCTCTCAACGGAGCTGAACCACCAGCCACATTGAAGCAGCACATGCTGTCAAACCTGGAGCAGTGTATGTGGTGTTGAGTTGCTCGTCAGCAACTGATGTGTTTGAGGTGCCTAGGTGTAGTGCAGTTACTTTCACACTCAGGACAATAATTGTCTTTTATGTCCAATTTAAACCTTAGGTGAAGTCATATTCCAGGTACTCTATATTTGCTACATGGAGAAGAAAAAGGAAAAAAGTTACCACACACAAGTATTTACATAGTAATCTTCCAGAAATGTATCCAGAGTATGTGTATGTCTACAAAGCATGATGAGACAATTTGTGATAAGGAAGGAAAATAGGAATGCCATCTCCTTCCAGTAATACATACACTGTTGCCCCAGCTCCTTCAGCTAAAATTAAGTAAAAAAAGTAAAAATAAGTAAAAATAAATCTAGTAGCTTGAGATGGGGGCAACTGCCCAGACAGATTGAAGAGGTATGGTTTGTGCTTTTTCACACTGAACTTTAATTTGATGGTAAGTTCATGGCACCAGTAACAGAGTTCCAACACCATCCCCTCTAGATAAGGCCCAGGTATTTTTTGAAGATACCTAAAATTCAAGAACTTGAGAACTTGATATTAACAGAGGATGAAGCAGAAGGGGAGAAGTCAGAGTACAGAACCATACTGCATTGTCAGGAATTATTACAGGAATTTTCATATCTAGACTAACCAGCTGTGCCTTGGAATTTGTGTTTCTCAGCTTTTGTTTTCTGAATTTTCCAATTTTATGAGGGAAGGAAAGAAGGAATGAAGGGAGAGAGGGAGAAGAGGAGGAAAACAGAAGAAAGGCAGGAAAGAAAATAAGAAAGGGAAAAGGAGGAGAAGAGAGAAGGAAAAAGTAGCAGCTAGTGGGAGGGGGAAATGAGATAGAAGGAGAAGGGAAGATAGTAGGGAAAGGGATAGGGAAGAAAAGGCAATAGAAAATAGAGGAAATCAGCATGAAGTTCAGCTTTGAGCAGCTCCTGTTATTGACTTCATGATAGCATTTTCTTTCCTCAGACTTGGTGTTATGACATTGAATGTGTGCAAAATGCAATTCAGTTCAGAAAGGGTCCTATAATATTTATATAGAGCTTCTACCTATGCTTTTAAATATAAGCTGAAAATAAAATAGAAGTAAAATCTAATTTAATATCACTATGTTCTACTTTCACTGAAGATCCTGCTTTTCAAGGATATTTAAGCCTTCGCTTGGAACATCATATTTTGAATGCCACAGATGCCAAGTCTCTTTGGAAATATGTGCTTTTGGATCACACTAATTCTTCTGAACAAAGAGCATATTCAGAGCTGTGAAGTAGCCAGCAGACAGGTGCTTTTTTCTGTGCTACAGTTCACCTCTCTGGAATTGCTCACCTGTCCCCACTGACTACTCATAAAAGTGAACTTTCCTGCTCTAAAGCTCTAAGCTGGGGTTAGGAGCAGCTCTGTCCTGACCTAATCCAGCTGTCATGAAAAAGTTACTTATTGCTGCCACCCCACCATGAATTGGAAACACCTCTTTACCTACACATTCAGTTGATGTCAAGCCTAACTCATCTGTCTTTCTTCTTAATCTATTTGCATTGATATGTGGAAATGAATATTTATTTTCCTTTTCCTGCTTTCCTAGATGACTTTCACTTAATCCCCTGGGGTTTATGTGAAATATAACCTGCTCTGCAGAGCTGCTAGTATTTCAATATCTGAGACTGCATATTCTAGTTCTTCACTGTGTGCAAACAAAAGATTAGAAGTACCAGGGTTTTTTGGGAGGCAGTAGTTAGGTTGACATGGTAGACGTGTCTGCCTTAGTTGCATATGCTTCTATTAGTGCTCCTTTACGCTTCCTGATCATGGCTTTCTTCTTCATTCCATAGTTAACCTTTCGAAAAACCTTGCTTTTTCACTTTCTGAAGTTTCTCTCCTTGCTAAATGTGTAACTTTTCTACCAGGAAGGCCACTGCACAGTTCCTGAGGATCTGTCAAGGACTCAACTGAGGAGTGTCTCCAACAAACCACATTCCTTCATGACAGTGTAGCTCTTTAAGAAACATCAAGCCCACCCTTTTCTTTTGCTAGAGCAAATCTGCTCTGAGAGAGTGCTGTGATCAGCTGGAGAGCTCTGGTTTTTCCTACAGAGTGATATATGGATGCAGAGAAGTTGTGCTCTGAAGCGCCAGTGCCACATACCCTAGAAATAACACTGTTCTTTTAATATGACAGGTCTTTTAATATGACCAGGAGGACGAAGAGCCTCTCCTGTTCCCTTGGCTGCAGAGAAAGGCAGTGCAAGGAGCAACATGGTCATTCCATCTGGGCACAGACACAAGCAGCCTTGATTTGGCACGTTCTTTGCAAACGCAATCCTCTCTTTTCAGGCTTCTCCAGAAACTCTTCCATTGCTGCAGCTGCAGCAGGAATTCCTGAGGGAGGAGGCACTGCCAATATCATCTTGGGCTTCCAGGGGCCCTTGGCTGATGCTGGGGCGCAGCGTCGGGGAAAGATGGGAGGAGGAGGGAGACAAAGCAGCACTCAACTGCAATTTATTTCCTTTCTCTTGAATGAAGACTTGCTGCAGCCCGGCTACTATTGCTGATGGGGTGGCCTCTTGCAGGGCTGGGGAGAGTCCAGGAGGCTGGCAGCTCTCCTCCTGCGGGAATGCGGAGGCCTCCTGCGGAAGGGGTCTCTGCTCCGGCTGGGAGTGGAGGGGCTGTGGCGGCCGCCTTGGGCAGAGGGATCTGCCGCCGCTGCCTGCTCCGGCTCCTGCTGCTCTGCAGGGACGGCAGCAGACGGGTGGGGGCCGCGTACAGCTTCCGATGTGCGCAGGTGGTTCTCCACGTTGGAGCCTGCCGGGCTGCTGGCAGGGGCTGACTGGAGGGCAGGAATACCCTCCTGAGGGCTGCCGGAAAAGGCCACAGGCCTGTTTTCCTCCCCTCTGCCCCGTTCCACGGCCTCCTGCTCCCTCAGCTCCTGCTCTGCCACCACCGCCTCTCCCAGTTCCTCCTGCTCTGCAGGGACGGGAGCAGGCGGGCGGGGGCTGCGGGGCACGGAGGTGGGGAGGTCCGGTGTGCTGCGGACTGCAGGGCTGCTGGCAGAGTTTGGGTGGGGAGTGGGATTGCTGCTGCAGGTGGTCACAGCGGTGTTACTCTCCTCTGGGAGAGCGTGGGAGCACAGCAACCTGTGGGCCTCCTCAGTGCACTCGCCTTCAATGATGTTGATGATGCCATGGATCAGAGGTTCTGTATGTTCCTCAAGGAAGTCCTGCAGCACCTGGACCAAGACATTTGCAACTGGACCACAAATGGACACGGCATGCAGGATGATGCTCTCTGCAATCCTTGCCATCCACCACCTGGCCCCATATATTGCCTCCAGCTCCTGGCGCAGCCACAATACCACAGGGTCAAGGAGATGCTCTTCTCTTTGGAAAAGTTCTGCCCACACCCTGGGCTGGAGGCCACCCAGGGGCTCTGTTCCTGCACCCCCCTGCTCAGCTCTTGGCAGTACCCCCTGTGGAGAACGTGAAGAGGACACCACAAACTGATAGGGGTTGTTTCTGGCCAGCTGTCCAAGAGTTATTCCTGCCCAGCTGCTGGCATCTTCAGGGGCTGTGAAGACGCAGTCTATATAGCTATCTGTCTGCACAGAAAACCTGACAGTCTCTATCAGTTCTCTGCAGAGTGGGCACACTATTTGCATCTCTGCCCAACGCATAATGCAACCCAAGCAGAACTGATGGAGACAAGGCATCACATAAGCGAGGTCATCTTGAGAATCGTGGCAGATGGGACAGTTCCATTCTGTTTCTGTGGCTCTGTCTGTGCTTTCTAGCAGTTTGGGATGAGATAAGAATGAGAAGATGCTCCCCATCACTGGTGCTGGTACTTCCAAAAGGTGTCACACACTGCAAAATGGAGATGCCGTGGTCATGAGCTGTCTTGGGAGGAGAGAAGAAATGCTCAGGCTCCTCAAGAAGGACACCTTCCCAATTTCACAAGCCTTAGCACCTGTCCTATAGCCACTCCAATGAGATGTTTCCCTACACAACTCACCTCTGTGATGTGGGTCTGCCTGAGCCAAGCACGGCTGTGGAAACACTACTGATGGTTCTGGGATGGGCACCAAGAGCTGCCAATGGCAGCACCCAGCATACCACTCAGCAATGGGAAAAGCCTGGCTCAACACTCCACACCTCATAGGCATGTTCAGCAGAGGTTCAGGCATAAACCAGACTAGGCCAGGCTCTGCTGGCATGCTAATAAAAGCAGTAAGGGACACAAGGTGACAATCTAACACAGTCCACTGCCAGGTGACATCACAATGTGTTGTTTAGCCCCACAGCACTCAGATCAACACAGCATGTCAGAAGCCGTGCTCCACAGGGGTTCCTGTATCAACCAGAGGGGTCCCCAGCTCCTGGACTTTTCCCAGCACTGCAAGAGACTGTCCTGTCAGGGTTCTTACAGCAGTGCCTTTTCATGGAGGATGCAGCCAGGAAAATGGAAGAGACTCTGAAAAAGCAACACAGTGATACTTACAGAAGAGTCATGAGTGGAAAATTGGCTAAGCATTCTTCATGAAAAAAGAGGAAAACTCTGATAATGCCTAATACGATTTCTGCTTAGCATCAAAAGGGCTTTGGTCTCAGAAGTTAAAGTCTCTGGTGGTGGGAGTGTGACTACCAGAATGGCTCCTGAATGGTCAGAGAGGAAAGCTTCCTTAACAGAATTACAGTTTAATTGGGGGTGGGGGGAGAACACGTGCATTAATGTAAAAGTGAGTGTTATAAAAGGAAAGAAGAGATAGAGAAAATTCTGGATAGAAAAAAGTATGTAAAACCAAATGCACAGTTCGCATGAATACTGCAGGTATGCTTCAAATAAATGAATAAACAACAAAATTAAACCAAAGCGAAACCACCAATCAAACAAAATGAAAAAGAAAAAACAACATCACAGAAAAAAATATGTACATCGTGCTCTTTAAAACTTTGGAAACTGTTTCCAGACACATTCAGTTTGTATATTTGGTGATACTTTTGTTGGAGAGCAGGAAAAAATTACCAAAAGCAGTTGAAGAAGGAAAAGTAACATTTAACACGTAGTGTTTTTGTTTCTAATATTTCTTCAAAATACATAGTTACATAACACCAAACACAGAGAATGTTAGAGTATGGGATGCACTGGAAAAGCTGTAGCTTTGTGACCTGTTTTTAGCAAGCAGTGAACACTGAACTAAACAGGCAGTCACAGTTCTGCTGCATCCCCCTGGATGTTGACCCTGTGTTGGATTTACTGATCAGGTGAGCTTCTGTGAGCCCCTGAGTCCTGTGAGGAGCCTGCTTTCCCCAGGGTCACAGCTGCCCTTGGGTGCATCCACCTGCTCTAGCGTGGGTCTCCTTCACGGGCTGCGGTTGGATCTCTGCTCCACCGTGACCCTCCATGGGCTGCAGGGGCACAGCTGCCTCACCATGGTCTTCATCATGGGCTGCAGGGGAATCTCTGCTCTGGTGCCTGGAGCACCTCCTCCCCCTCCTTCTGCACTGACCTTGGTGTCTGCAGGGCTGTTTCTGTTGTCTGCCTGCTCTCACTCCTCTCTTCTTGCTGCAGTTGCTCCTATGCAGTAACTTCTTTCGCCTTAAATCTGTTATCCCAGAGGTGCTTAAATCTGTTATCCCACCATCACTGATAAGCTTGGTTGAGGCCAGTGGTGGGTCCATCTTGGAGTCGTCTGGCATGGGCTGTGTTGGAGGTAGGGGAAGCTTCTGGCAACTTCTCACAGAATCCACCGCTGTAGCCACCCCAGGCAAACCCAATATACTACTGCAAGTAATGAAAATAGGTGGTGTCCTTGGCTGTCTTCTCCAGGCTGATGAAGCCTGGAATGGACAACTTAGGAAAGGGAAAGTTAAATCCTCACAGAATTGTGCCCAATACAAATAGGAAGGCACACTGGAAACACAAATGTAAAACTAACTATGCATGTAACATCACTGAAAATGCAAGGACTGTGCAAGGCTTTTCCTTCAATTTCTTTTTTAATAATAAGCTACAGCAATATAAATCGTGACATGATGAAGAAGTTCTGGTAACATCATTTAAGTTTATTTAAATGTGAAAATTTTAGGCATACAGTTTGTAGAATAAGTCTGTCTGGACACCAAAAATCTTGTTTCTTGAAATGATCTTTTTCTTCTGTAAAAAATTTATCTGTTTTGCTCTTTCTGCACATTGACTCCATGCTCAGATTAAAAAGGGTTATACTCTTCCGAAAGTTTCATTGGTTTGAGGGAACTTTTCTAGATATAGATTTTACAATTAAAAATGTGATATTTGGAATTAAATTTCAACTGTGAAAATGTCAGATTAAAAAAACGGTATTTGGAGGATGACTTTTAGATAGGATTAAACACTTATATATGAAGTCTTGTTTTCTATGAGTGCCTAATACTCTTTGAAGGTAAAACAACATCAGTGTTTTATGCTTGAATGTAACTTTATAACGAGTTGCATCTGTGTCTTCTGTTAAAAAAGTTCCTTCCTAGTTGGGGAACACTATGCTGCAGAGTGTGCAACACAAAAACTGCTGTTTGTGAATCCACAATAAACTTCTTTGGGGTTTGTGAACCAATTCTAAGGTTTTTGTCTATTCTGTGTAATTTCTAATGTAAATTAAAATATATGGCAACCTCAAGGATTAGATGAAAATGGACTGTACTTCTATTTGACTTAAGGGTATACACAATAGGTATTTAACCAAGTTAAATATTACTCCATAAGCTTTTAACAGGAAATGTTACATTTGTGGCAGAAGTAGCTGTAGTTTGTGTTCCTTTGATGCAGCTTTGTCACCCGCTAGTGCTTGTATCCAAAAAGCTGGTGAGCCTGCTACTCTCCATATAATTTTAGTTGCATGGATTGGTTCAAGGTTGACGGCTTGTTGCATAAGCACATATGCCTAAGAAATGTGAGATTTGCTCCTTCCATAAATCAAGACTGGAGAAAAAGGTGTCCATCTCTAAATCACAGCAGGCTGCAACTATTAAACGTTCTCTTGCTGGGCTCCAGGAGTGTAGGCTCTCCATCTTGAGATATCAGAGGAACAGTGGCACAGCTGCCCGTATGATTATGCCAGTGCATAATTTCTTGCTTTTGCACATAGTGTTGAATATATAAGGTTTGTGCACTAGGAACTGTCACACTAGAAGACATCAAAGCAGAGAAACATGAATAACATTGAAATTAATTTTGTAAAATTCTGTAAAGCTGGGTTAGGAATTTTTACATTATTTTTATTTTTATTTTGTAAATTCTTGGAATGTGTAGTGGGGGAAGCAGGAGGAGAATGAGGTTGGAGGAAGGAAGGAGGGTCTGGGCTTGTGTTTACTGCCCATAACCTGCTTGGAACATTAACTGAAACCACCTTACGTACATCAAGACATATCATGTGTCCGTGTGGGATCTAACAATGTAAGAAATGCTAGACTATCCACTGAGAAGCTTCACATATGAGAATTTTTGTGTATATTGTTAGTGATTTCAAGGTTAGAAAGACAGGTAGTATAGGTATCACTGTCACCATAATTGGTACATTTAGAAACTTCACCTACATTAAGTGCTGATACTTCAACCTAGCTGCCAAGTCCAGTTGTAAGCATGACAAACGCCTATTAAAGTATCAGAATGTGATTTTGTACTCCACAATTGTCACTCCCTGTTTTCTCATGCTGGCTTTGCTGATATTTTCTGTTTACAACATGCAGGTGTTTTGCTTTTATAGACACACGTAAAATTAATTTACAGCTTCCAGTGTGTGCAGGAGTTTTTTCTACCTATGTTTACTTTTTGGAAAGTATAATTAGTTTACAATTCATTCAACAGTATTATTTCCAGAAAATCCTGAACCAATGATTTCTTAAGAGAACACACAATATTTCACACTTATCTGATTAGCACAGACAAAATGTTAGAAGATTTCGATTAAAATAAAGAACAAAATTTTGCAAATGATGACTTGTGGCAATAAGATTGTTATTTTGCTACAATATTCCTAGCAGGTGCCTCATATTAGTCAAAAGAAATAAAAATCTTGTAGGATGTCAGTATTAGTAGTGAAAGATCTTCCCTACACACTGACATTTACTTAAAAACTAATTTCCTTGTGGGTAGGACTACATTAGTCTGTCAGGAATAGAGCACAACAAACTCTATTTGCAAGATTAAAACTATACTTCTTAAAGATTTGGGTTCGGTAAGGGTGCTGTGGTTTATATGGAAATCATAGATGTCATCCTAATTTTTTTCTGGAAGCAAATTGGAGTTTATCGGTAGTTGCTTGAAATAAAAATGTCAACATGACTCATCCTTGTGTCCTAGAAGAAGATATGAACTCTGTTATTTACAAGTATCTAAGGAATGTTAGTGCCACACAGTTTGTTACTGTGATAAAAATAAGAAAAAAACAATAGCTCACATTCTGCCTAATATTCTTTTTATAATTATCAATTAATAACAAAGAATTGTTTTGAAGAATCCTGCATTCTCATATTTCTTCTTTGCAGGAGTAAGATACTGACTGCTGAAATTAAAAAGGGTGGCAAGGTGAGGGATTACACATGCAAAAAATTAAATTGAAAATTGAAAATTAATAAGGAAGAACAAACTGGGGGTTTGTTTGTTTGCTTGCTTTTTAAATAGTAGGTATTTTGGAAATACATTCCTGGAAAACTCTTCTCTCGTTTATTCAGAGATTTAAGCAATACATTACAGTGGCCCTTTCCTTTCCTTTTTTTACGAGGAGTATATTATTGCTTGTGCCTAATCTAGGTCTTTCCAATTTAAGCTCATTTTCTTTTCTTTCTGACTTGGCTGGGAGGTTGATTCTATCTCTTTTCTATTGCAATCTTTTACATAGTCAGAGATGTATCTAGCCCCTTCTTTCCTGATGCAAGAAGAATATTTTTATATAATTCTTTACAATCATAACTAAATTTAAAAAGGGAATAATCTTGCTAACCATGCATTCCACCTTGTCGTTCTCATTCCTGGCATTGCATTCAGCTCAGGAGGTAGCCAGTACACAGCACTTCTTCCATACCCTAGGTTAGGAAACAAGACTATAACTCATGTATAAATAGAAACATGTGGAAACAACGTAGGAATTAATAATATGAGGTGAAGCATTTTCTTCCCAAATCAAATGCTGCACTTTACACATTGTTTGAGCACACCAATGTAGCTGCTACATCATTGCACATATGTAGGTTTGTTCTGAATTGACTATAGAGACAACTCAGCTGCAACTTAGGGAAAAAGCACCTTTCATTTCTGTAGGTTTTTTACTACATACCAGTCACTCCTTATTGCATTATTGTTGTAGATTGTATTTATGTATTTATGTAGATTGTATTTATGCGATTACAACATATTTTTGTGTGGAGTTCCATACATATGACTAGACAAATTCTGGGGTTTATATTATTTGTGTTCACTGATGAAAAACCCCCAAACCTACAACACTCCAGACAATGAAATTCACCACTTAGCTACAGTTCTCATTGTTGAAAGGAGACAGACGAACAGCTCTGTTTGTTTGAGAAAACACAGCCAAAAAGGTACAACAAAATAAGCAAAACAAACTTTCTTGCTTCTGATTTCATTTGGGGATTATATTGGTATTAACTTCATTAAGGATATTTTAATTTTTATTGGCAGCAACAGCAACAGAATCAATTTTCAGGACTATTTCTCTCACATTATATCAAATCAGTGACCCTCCCCACTCACTCACTCACTCACAATTTTAAACCTAAGTTGTTTTGTATGACTTTAGCACTGACTTCTCTAATTTATGACAAGCTGTTTTATGCAAAAGTGACACAGTTTGAGTGTGATTCTTTCCCTTTTTTATCCAGTCATCTAAGGTGTTCTTCCATGTTGTGATTATGGTTTTTATTTTGTAGTAGTGTCAAACAGAAACATACAGAGGCATATGCAAGATTGAGAACAACATCTCAAAGTAAATATGATTTGTGAGTGTGGACAAAAGCTGGTGATACCAGTTCATGTTGCTTCCATCTTAAAATACCTTACGTTTTAATGTTTTTACAAAGCCTTAGCACTCCAGGAGGAGAGTCTGAAGATAGTTATTTTTTCTCACATAAAAGTCTTTTTCTACCTTAACAGATAACCAGTCTGGGCACCTAGTGAGTTAAATTCTCAGTTCCTTATAACAGAGAAATCTATTGTAGCAGTTTTTCAAGGAGGTCCTTACTTCTCTTTTTGATTTCTGAATTTCAAATTGAAATTCAAGGTTAGAGGAACAAGTATTGAGAGAGAATGTTAGTGAGGATCAGAAGCTGAAGCGCTTCTGTGACCATTACCTCTCTTAGTTTTTTCTCTCAGAGTTTTTTCCAGAAACTCTGGGTTATTCCAGTGATAAGAAATGCTTTCAGCTTCAACATCACTTTCAAGCATCCTTGGAAAAATAAAAAAGTCACTGCCCTAAGACTGTAGACCACGGGCTTTAAACCATCATTCCCTTATTTGGCCCTTAGGACCTGTCTGAGGCTCAGTGTTACCTTTGCATGGTGTTAAGGGGCTTGTTCAATAGTACTGTAAGCCTAAGGCATAGCATTCAAATAGATTTGAAACATCCAAGCCCTTGTTTTAAATGAAAATGTTATTGTTTATTGAAAATATCAGTCATTTATAACTGATGCTTGTTTAGTGTATGTAGTTAATCAGGACTTTATGCTAATTTTTCCCTAGTAGCAAGACAGCTGTTTGAATGCAAAACAAGTGAATGGTTTATGATGAAGCTCTCTGTTTCAATAGTGTTAAAGGAATATGAAGTATTCCTCAGATTTGCACATAAAAAGTGGAAACTAGAAATGCACTTTTTAAATTATGATTTATACCCATTTGAATTTAAAAAATTTGTTGTTATGATCAAATAAATCAGATTTAGGAAAAACAATGATCATAAAAGGGCACAAAATTTTTCCCCTCTCCCCCAAATGTGACCTAGTGACAATAAAGGTAGCAGGAAGAAAAAAAATAATTAAAAAAAAAAGTTTCTTTTTGTCTCCATGTATCTTACACCTGAAATACTGCTGTTGCCCTGCAGAGTGATTTGAAGTATTCTCCCTTTAACTATCACTACATTGTTCCACTTTACAGATAGTATTGCACTGAATGAAGATGTGACCCTAAACAGTGATTTTAAAGACATTGTATTTATTATAAAGCAATGTTCGTCAGTTGTTCATCTATGATGTTTGCATTATATCTGTACCGTTACCAAAGAGGAAGGTTTCCCTATTGCCAGTTTTGTTATTGTTCTTTTGCAGAACTTTGATCCACATCTATATTATATGCAGGAAGAGTATCTTTGACATGAAGTGTCTTCAGGCAACATTTGTAAGCATAGTGGGAGATGAAGTCAAGATAGTAGTGAATTGAGGCTGTTTTAAATCTGTGTAAAGTATGGTACAATATCACAAAAAAAGTTATTCTTGAGTGTTTCAGGTGTTTATTCCTTTCAACATTTTTCTCACCTTCCTTCAGAAAGCTGCATGTCCAAGTGTTAATTTCTGTCTTGATTTGTTGAAGCATTACCAGTATACAAGTTTTGTAGTTAACAGTCGACCACTGAAATTGAAGGAAGACATATGGCAAAATTTCGAGTTTGGGAGAGTAATGTATGTAGGGGAGGAGGGAGGGAGAGAGTTAAATTTAAAAAAAGACTCTTCATTTAATATTCTATTATTTGGGTATGAGACTAACTGTCCTCTTTTCTTTGATCACAGGCAAACCCACCATTTAATTCTTCTGTGTTAGCAGCCACAGAGAGGGGTGTACTGAGACTTTTCAGTGAATTTACCAAGACTTGCTAGTTCCTTGAGATCACTTGTCTTCCTGAGAAAGGAATAAATCCAGCAGCTGAAAAAGAACTCCTTCCTCTTCGTTTTCCTTCTAAGATCAACAACTTAATCTCTGAGAATGTCCATCTTCAGTCTTGGATTTTTATTGAACAGGTCCGGCCTTAGATCGTGAGATGCCTGTTGTTAATATCTTGGTGCTATGGAGTATTTGTATTGTTCTGCTATAAAATGGAAGCCTTGACCTGAAAAGGAATTGAAAAGTGTGAAGTCAGGGACTCAAAAGTCAGTGGCTTTGAAGGGTTAGTCACTCCAAATACCACTTTGGAGAGACCCGGGCTCAAAAATATTTATTTTTGTTACACATTTTATGTAGCTGTGAGAACTGATTTTATTGTTAAAGTTCTACAGCATATATATATGTGAAGTATACCTGCTAGAGATCCATAAAGAATTCTCATTCAGGTAGTAGGTTTTACCTGCACAAGTGGATTCACTGCTGGTTGGTGCTGATTGGAAAAAGAGCACCTTACACTCTTACCTCTCAGTGTAAAAAAGCCTTCTTCCTCTACGTCCCAACACATGGAGAATTGAACCTTATCTGAAACTTAACAAACTGAAAAGTACACAAATGACTTATTGAGTCAAATTCCATTTCTGTTTTTATATGGCTATGGATCTTCTTTTTCCTCCAGTAGTTTCTCTTGCAGTGTTGTAATTTACTGCTAAAAAACATCCGTGTGTACAATTATTTTTGTCTTTAGGTATGATGAATAGATAAAGGCAGACAAGATAGTGAGATCATCTGACAGGAATGTACCAAAAAATAAGTATGAATGAAAACAGAGGTAGTTTCTCTCCCTTTTTTGCTCTTGTTCCCCCCAGCTTTGCCTCGATACATTCTTAAGTACTCCCCACTCACGTTTCCTGACATTTGATTAGCTTGTGAACACTTGATAGGAAAAGTGGCTTCCCTGCCTTTTAAAAATTAAAACTTTTCTCATCAAGATTTTGGTTTTTAACTTTGGAATAGGGGGGAGAAAGCTTCTCTTTCCTTCTTTCTTGTATTTTTAAATGAAATTTACATATGAATTTATGGAAAACAAATGAACATAATCCATTTTATCATCAATGCTGAGAGGCAACTCAGGGAGCTGAAATTTGGGAGCTCTGATGATTCTGGAGAGCAAACCTATGACTAGTCCATGTGCGTGTCTCTATCATTTTATTTCTGAGCATTTCTTTCAAAATTTGTTCTTTTAGAACAAATACTTAAGCTTAGGTTAGGTTCCCTGGGCAGTGGGCTTCAAGGAACCTGTGACCCTCTGTCACAGGTGTCCGCATTCCTCCTGGCTCACCTTCTTGCCACCTCCCCCTGCAGCAGGTGGAACCTCTGGAACTGCCAGGGCACCGCCCAACTGCCCAACGGCCCAAAGCTGCCCAACTGCCCAACGGCCCCTGAGCCATCCTGCTGGGCCACTGCTCCTGCACCACTGCCTGTGGTCACTTTCAAACTTGTTTCAGTGTTGTCAAAGTCCCCGTCTTCAGTAGAAAGTTCTCAGCATGGACCGTAGGAAGGTACTTGTAATCTTTTAAACAAAGAGGAGAGTTTCCTCTACAGGTCAAATGTTTACAATAACTGTATGAGTTGCATATTTGTAATATTACAGTCTTACAATTTCTCAAATAAGAAGAGTTTTTAATCTCTTCTTTCCCCTAGAATAAAACTGACAGAGAGAAGAAAGAGGAGCATTCAGTGCTAAATACTGCTCCAACTCCTCAGTCACCTTTGTCTGTAACTGTAGTGGAGTCCAGTAGCCATCAGTCCAGTGCCACCATCCCTGGGAGTCTGCCACCAAATCAAAATGAGATACAAAGCATCAGAAGTGAAACAGATGGCACAATAGAGGCACATAGTGTTGCAGGGGACCTGCAAGACCTCCAGTCAGAGGGAAATTTTTGTCCAATAGGCTTTGATGTCAGAGGCGGCTCCAGTCGTTGTAATCAACCAGAGACAGAGCATGCTGAAAATGGTAAAGGAAAGGGTAAACAGAGCTGCCTCCAACTTAACCAGCTCTCACTTTAGCATTGCTGATGTATCTGCATTCTGTTATGGTTACTCTGCTGGGAAGTGAATTTTTGGAGGAAGTAGTAGCCTGTCGTCTACTACAAATGTGTGGAAATGGCATAATCATGTAGTGAATAAAATACTTCTAGGAAGTTTCCTGGTCTTTTGTTAGGAACTGTGATGTTTTCAATGAGGATAAAAGCTGTATGAGAATGACATTTTTACTGGACCTGATAAGAAGAGCTCAGAGCAGGATGTAATATCTTGTGTAAGGAATGTTTATTGTAGCAAGAGGGAAACATTTTGAGTCCCCTGCTTACAAGTAGAAGATGCTGTTTCTTGCATAAAACTTTATTCCCTGTAAACTGTTTATTTTGGAGGGAGAAAGAACTAGTTTTTCCATGCTTGGGCAACAATTTAGAACTTGCATCTTATGAAGTTAATATTCTAAAAAATACATAAATACATATAAAAATAAATAAAATAAAGAAATAGTGATATCAAGCATTGATCCTAGCTGGGTTTCATGTTCAAATGTGACTTTTCAGATTCATCCTGACACCACTAGAGAACAGAGGATAATAAACACAGTCCACAGTTGTGCACATGTCAGTATACTGCTGCCTGTCGGCAAGGCTGGATCCTAAAGCTTTTTTTTGTGAAAGTGACTGGCTCTTTTGTAGTTCCTTCAAAAGTACAGCTACTTTCAATGTGTTGTAGTGCCTAAAAAATTATTTACACTAGGTGTCTTGGGGTGACTTTATGATATATCCTATATCCTCTTCTCTATGCTAGAGAAAAAAACAAATGAATCTTGTGTTTTTAAAACTGAGACCTGAGAGCGGAGAGGAAAAAAAAAAAACAAAAAACAGTTGAACTTTTTCAAAGCAGTCCTGCATCTCAAGGACACATGTTCGTTTTGTTTTGCTTCTTAGGCAGCTGAGCTGCAAGGGAGGAGAAAGCATCCTTCTTCTAGCTTTTCCAGCCAGAATTCTCAGCCCTGTTTTCTTCGGAAGAAGAGCGGAGACTCCTGTATTTTCCTGGACTTTTGATTTCTTTTTCTTCTCTTCTGGACTTGTTGGGACATCGAAACCTCACTGGGGGGCCTTTTCCACCGGTCTGGCCTGGGAGGGGGGCCTCCCACGATTGGCCTGGCCTGCAAAGGGAGAGAGGGAAAACCATACCAACGGAGGGACTCTGGGTCTTCCAGTTTTCCAGTGAGAGACTTCATTATTTATTGTTTAGTATTATTATTATATTTTTCTTGTGTGTTTGTTAAATAAATAGTTTTGGGGTTTTTTTTTCTTTCACTTTCCTTTGAGGAAAGTATTTCTTTTCTCGAACCTGGTGGGACAGGGTGGCTGCAGACTGTTTTTATCCCTTTGAATATATCTGTCCCAAACCAGGACACTAAGGAAGAAAATACATGTCTGACTATAATCCTGAGATGACAGAAGTTGTTTCTTCATCACAACAGATTTCAGTCAACAATTAACTGAATTTTCTCAAAATGTACTTAAGATGTGTTACCTTCATCATTCTGTTGGAATTGTTCTTTTAAAAGAATGCAACAAAATGTGTTTCCTTAAACAAAGGCAAGAGTTTGGAAGAGGTTAATAGGTAGCCCTCCATAGATATGTCTCTGTTGCTATGTTAATTATATATGTATAAACTTTGAGAAAAGCACACAGAACTGCAAGCAATTTTTTCATTATTTCTGTTTCTTTCCACTTTATGTATTTTTTTATGTTCGCTATTTGTTTTTTTTTCCCCTCATCACCACGACCATTATAGTGTTTAGAGGCCAAAAAATCCTTCAAGATGCTGAGGCAAGTGACAGCTCCTCAAAAAAGCAGAAAACAAGCCTCCAAACATATGTGAACAACAAAAGGAAGAGTAAAAGCAGTAAGTACAGCAGCTCAGTGTGAAACTAAGTGTGCAAAAATACTCTGACATAAATTAATATTAAAATTACTATTAAAGAAGGTGAACCAGAGCAAGGATATAATAATCAGTCTTGTAAAGACTTTAAAGAAGTACAGCCTCCTAAGCAAGAAGATGTGGATAATTTTGGCACCTATGTGAACACATTGCACTGCCTCTTTGCCTCATTTTCTGATGCAGGCAATTTGTTTATGGCAGTGGTTCTCAAGCAGTAAGTGTGCTGCTGTCATGTTCATTTGGGGGTAGAGTGCACTGTGTCTGTACAAACCTCAAGCAATTGGATTGTATTTGAGTCTTCTACCAAGAAGTGTGTGCCTAATCCATGCCCTTATGTTCTTGCACACACTCTTTCAACAATATACTTCCCAGTTTTTGGGATGGATCGCGGAGTCACAGTCTGGTACTTTTATCCAGCCCTCTAGTTCTGTAGAATTTTGGTTCTTGTAGGTCTTCAGAACAGCTCTGAGTGTACCTGCACAGCAACTAACCAGGCAGTTAACAATCTATCTTCCCACAGGAAAATGTGGACAAAACAAAGAAATGGAGTCTGATCTAAAAGAACAGGATAATAATTTGTCTAAAGTTTGCGAATGGAGTTCTAAAATGCGTAAGTATCTTTTCAAAACATGCCTATGTCTTGCAATATACATGAGAAGGTTTTTTTAATTTTCTGGTTTGGTTTTTCTTTTCTCTAAAACTATTCCATCCTTAGTTTGCTTAGTTTTGTGATAAATCCTGACTTCATTTCCTGTTTTACTCATTCTCTAGTTCTTGTTCAGACTCTTAGATGATTGACCTGTAACTTTCTCCCTTTCCATTTCACCTTAGTGGACCAGGACATGTTTACTATTCCTCGTAAGAAGTTTCAGTGTGTTTGTATCAGTCAGCTATAGGTACACAAGCTTGTGATAAAAACCAGTAGCTGCTGTTGCTGTGTTTCTTGGCTTTTCTGCCTCCTACCTCAAAGCACATCAGTAAGATTTGAATACTTCTCACTTCACCAAAATTTTGAAGGTTTGGAAAATGGTGCAATGCAATAATTAACAGAGGTTGTTTAACTTGCAGCTGACTTGGAAAATCTGACTAACAGTGAGCGTATAAAAGTTCTCCAAGCAAAAATAGAGGAAGTCCGGAAACGTTACCTGATGTTGAAAGCTGAGGTGGCTGCCATTGACCGAAGAAAGCGCTTAAAGAAAAAACAACAGGAAAGTAAGTGCTGGGAATTAAAATCTGCTTTTAGAGGGCTAAATTGCATGTCATGTTCTTAAGGTGTTAACAAGAGTTGGATAATCACTAGGGAGATGAGTACCATTAGAAGTGTGTTTATGCTTGTTTGTTTTATTCTGGAAAAACTGTATACAGTTATTTTATGACCTTTAGAAGGTCTGGATCAGATACTCAGTGACAATGTAAGGGGAAAAACATTAACAAGGCAGTTAATCTATTTAATTCTAATAAGGCAAAGTACTTTATACAGGAAACTATATATAGGAAATAAACTTTTCTAAGCAGTGATCAAAGTAACTAAGGCTATTAATAACTTGTGACTGTTTTTCAATTTACTGTAGTATTGCCTGTGTGGCTAGCTAGTGCTTTCCCCCTAGGATAAGGGATTTATTTTATGAGTTTAAGGGACTCAATCAATTAAATGTCTCATTTCTCTGAAGCTGCTGCACATATTGCTGTAGAGAATGTTCTAGTCTGCCTGCTTCTAGGAGTGTTAAAAGGATAATTTTTTACTTGTCTTGTTCACATGTGCATCTGAGAGTTCACTGAGTATAGAAAGAAAGACTGAAATGCCACTTGTAGTAAGATTTTATGGCTGCAATCATTGCACAGGAACTGCTTGGTTGCTGGAGAAGGGAATATGTGAAGATTCAGTGCCAGGACAAAGCCCTATCTGTGTTGACTCCCAGAGGAAAGAAAAAGAACGGCTGATATGCTAGTGGTTCAGGAATGAGCCCTGGTGTCTTCTGGCTGGGTCCTTAATCTATGTGGCCAACGAACCATGGCTGCAAGGGGCAACAACACCAAAATCGGGGAAAAAAGACTTTTTTCTTTTTCATTGCTAGGCAGTAGATGCTGCAGTCAGTATATATGTGCTGGTTCCAGCCAGGACATGGTGGCTAGTTTTTGCAGTAGCCAGGATGGGGCATAACCAGGTTATTCTATAAAACCCCATGTCATTGTCAGGGGCAGGGGAAAGGGACTTTCTTCCAGGGAGAAGGGGTTCCTTTCAGTTCAGAAAATGTGGCAGAGGGGGGATGTCTGGTATGGTATGTCATTGGGAGTTTTTTTCTTATACCCTCTTGTTTCTTTTCTTATACCCTCTGTCATTAGTATTGTTGCTACTACCATTCATTTTCTTATATTATTGCTGTTTCCAGTAAATTATTCTTTATCTCAACCTGTGACCTTTGCCTTTTTTTGCCTCCAATTTGCCTCTCCAATCTGCTGCAGTGGGGAGCAGGAGGGGGAGAGAGAGGGTATCATATGGTTTTGGAGAGTCTTGGTGGGGGCACTGAATTGGGGAGTACCATTTCTAAGCCACAACAGCCTTATTTGGTGCCCAGTGTGAGACTCGGAGGGTTGAAATAACAACAAATCTTCCCAGAGTGAGTCGGAAAAAAAATTGATTTAAACATTTGTTGTAGTAGGTACAGAACCACTGGTGACAATGTTGCTTGGTCTGTTCATGTGTGTGTGGTACCTAACATTGTGTATGTTTCTATAT
>WEIV01020569.1:45144-65764 GCA_013390005.1 Calyptomena viridis
GGCATGGCCACTGACTATGGAAATGATACCTCTGCTTGTACATATACATATATATATAGTTGGAAGGTGTAGGATCTGGGTGTGACATAGAAGGTATAGAATAAGGGGTAGATAATGTCCTGGTTCCAGCCATTAAGAGAGTTAATTTTTGCAGTTGCCAAGAGGGACATGGCCAGGACCTGCAGGTTATTCTATTCCACTTGGTGTCATTGCCAGGGGCAGAGTAAAGGAACTCCCTTCCATGGAGAAGGAGCTCCTTCCAGTCGAGTGACAGAGTGAGCCATCTTCTATTGTCTACTATTGGGATGTTTTTTTCCATGTGAATCCTTTCTTTTCTTATATCCTCTGTCATTAATATTGTTGCTATTACAATTCATTTTCTTATCTTATTGCTGTTTCCACTAAATTGTTCTTATCTCAGCCTGTGATCTCTGCTTTTTGTGCCCTCAGTTCTCTTCTCCATCCTGCCATATTGAGAAGGGAGAGTAGGACAAACTAGCACATGGTTTGGGAGAGTCTTGGCAGGAGCACTGAATTGGGGAGTACCTTTCCTAAACCACAACAATGTATCAGTGCTTATTGAATGGGAAACCAATTCAATTGTTTATTTATAAATGCATATAACCTGTGTTTTCTTCTTTGCAGGGACTGCTGCCATGTCAAGTTCCTCACCAAACGGAATGTCAAGGGAATGCAGGTGACAGGAGTACTTGCAAAGCAGTTTGGACCTAATGGCTGCTGAAGGCCACTCTTTTTATGAGGATTCATTAAAAAACCCAGGCAATCAAACAAAGAAAAAAATACTAATGCTTACAGATTTGAATTAGACTTAAAAAGGTTGCTTGGGTTTTAAGAACCCATTAATTAGAATGAAACTACAGTATTTTGCCTTTTTTCTATAAAATGAGTTTTTTGATTTTTATAAAATGCATGATAAAAAGAAAATTACTAACAAATTACTAACAAATAAAGAAAATTAAGTAGTAATTATGAAGATTGTATTCATAGTGTGTATTTCTTCCTAATGGATTAAACAGGTATATTTTTGTGTTTTCTTTAACTGTTTCTTTTCCTGTTGAAACAATGAATACTTCATTTGTGATGTTTATTTTGTTATGAGCTTCAAGGAGAAGGCTTCAAGAGAAAGTGAGGTGTAAGCTCATAAAGGCTTATAGAAAAAAAGTTAGAAAATATGCATTAGGTTCTGCAGAAAATGGAGAGTAATGCAACATATTATATAAATGTTAGCAAAGGCCTCTGAAATGAAATGCCATGGTTTGTGAATCCCTGATTTTGTTTCTAACAGTTTGATTAAGGAACAGTAGTGTCCTCATGAAAACGACATCAAGCTGTAGAATCAGTTGGTGATTAATTCAAATTCATCCTCTCTTTCAGCCAAAAGCAGAAGAGTAGTCCATCGGCAACGCAGGACCAGTCACAACAAAGCTGAATTTTGATTCCTGTTCATTATGATAGTTTGAAAATACCAAAGCAAGTTCCTGAAGATATTTGCCGACTCCTTGTATCAAATGCCTTGAGTTAATGTTCAGTGGAATTGAAACCAAATAAAACTTCTAATGTTCTCTGCCTACACCGTGTCTAACTGTAGTTCAGTTGGCCAAAATACCGTTACACCTGCACAATGACAGATTACCCATGAGACTGATAAATTACAAATGATGCTAAGATTTGGAAGCACTGTGTTACGAGTTACCAGTGATGTGCAACTGACAGAAGCCATTTTAATGATTTCAGTGAGGTTACTCAGAGGGTATTTACAGCTGGACTGAACAGCAAGTAAACTGAAATAGTAAGCAGAAGGGAACCTTCTCCACATTGACAGACAGCCAGGTAGTAGAACTGAAGATCACTGCAACCAGTGTGATCCTAAAGAAAAACAGGAAACACAACAAACAAAAACCAGAAAAGAAGTACTACTGTGTATGTCATAACCATGATGTTATTTTAACCTGACGACTACCCTGCTCTGAACTTTAGGCATCATTAACTTTTCCATCCTTTTAAAGTCTAAGGTTATTATTTTAAATTACCTACTTGTAGTGATAACCTAAATAGCATTCTGGAGAACATCAGTGTCCACTTCCACTGGACAGGGCAGTATTAATAAGCTATTGATTTCTAAGGAAGAACAAAAAGCACCACCACTCACTTACTGAATTGAGAAGGCTACTAACTGCACTTCCAAAGCAACAGGTTACAGGAATAATAAAAGCAATACAAACTAGACCCACCTGGAATACTTTGTATTCTCACCTCAAAGTGGAAAAATCTCATTTTACAAAGACTAACAGTGTTTGATTGCACAGAAAGTGTCTTTAGAGGGATGCCTGCAGACCTCTGAATCTGGAATTGAGATGTCTTGCTAAAGGATAAGCATCTTACCAGTTCCTTGTAGGTGAGCAGAAACCACAACCAGCAAAGGAGCAACTGAGGTAACAGTAAGTTGGGGGCTTTTTTTCAAGATAACAAAATCCTGAGAAAATGTTTGTGCTGTCAAAGTTGCTTGTTTAAGACTATTTTCAAAATACTGAGTGAAGTAAAATTAAGTGCCCACACTGGAACACACACAAATCTTATTCAACAAAACCCCAACATAGTAATGTTACACTGGGTAGAAGTTTTTCAAGTGTTCTGATGAACACACTCAACTTACTTCTGGGAAACCAAAGTGTTTGAGGCAAACACTGACAGATGACTGAAACACAAGTTTAAAAGATTTTTTTAGTATATATATATCTTAAAAAGGCTGGAGAAGGAAATGGGAGACAGAAAAATTGCAGAGAGTAAATGGTATAGATTGTCACCACACAATCTAAACTCTGTAACTGCAGATCATTTATTCAAAACATGTGAGCCAGAAGTCACACACTTCCTGGGAGAGGGGAGGGACTCCCTCTTCCCTTTAACAGGCTATGGTAAGTTCTCACTGCTTTGTGAGCTCAGACCCAGCTAGCAGAAGGCAGGTTTTCTGTCAGATAAAGCAAGGCAGAAAGATCCTTGCAGTCTCTTGCTCCCAAGACCCTGTCTTCTTTCTTCTGGTGATGGGAAGGCAAAGCCCGTCCTGTCCATGGGAGCCCATGCTGTGCCCCTCCTTGCCTACAGTAAGAGCAGGCACCTGTGATTCCAAAGATATTTACACATGGAAGCCAGTTGAGAGGGGTACTATGGAAGCATAAGCTGCAGTGGCAGCATGGCATTGCAACAAAACAATTCCTTACGTTATAGAAATTGTCCTAAAATAGTAGCTCACAATGTCTGTGACAAGTTTTTACACCACAGGAAAACAGATGCAGCCAAAACCCCTCATTTACTCAAAAATTAGTGCTCTGAACTATGCAAGCAGCAGTTACAGGCAGCTCCCAATTTAAGTACACATGGCATCACTGAGTGGTGAAAGCAGTCACCATTGGTATCAATACAAAGTTTTAGCACCAGCCTTTGGGTTTTTTACCCCCTGAACATGAACTAGGTCTGGTCTGTCCTCACTTGCCAGATGCCATTACAGTGCCTTTACTATAAGGAAGTGTATTCGCCAAGCAAAAACAAGTCTAAGAGAGCTGAGCCTCAAGGAAAGCAGAACCTAAGGCTGCTGAGCATAAAACGGATGCACCCAGTCTGAAGGGCTTTCAGAACTCCACGGCATGCTGCCACATGGTTTCCAGTGACAGAGCCTGAAGCAGCCTTTAAACAAAACATCCAGCTCAGTGTCTGCCTTGTGCCAAAGAGCAATCTCCTGGCTCACGACTTGTGCATTATACAGACTTGGGCCAGAAGCAAATGCAACAGATGTAGAAAAACGGAAGACTAATGGCAACAGAAATCTAGCTGTCATTCCTTCTATTCTGTCAATTAGTTATGAAATTATCTAAATTGTGCACTTACATAACAGAACACAGTAACTAACAAAAAGAAAGCCTTTTATTCAAAAGAAGTTCATGTGTCTTTACAAGAAAGTCATGATTTCAACTTACAAAGTCAACATTCCCATCAGCACCTTTCATGAAGACGAAATCTTTGTCTTTTGTAAAATGTCAAGTGTGTAAACACAACAGACAATTGACACCAAAACACACTCTACCCCAAAATCTCTATTTAGATTTTACACACATATATATAAAATTTATATGAATAACACATCTTCATAGTTGACAACTGCATCCATTTATACTTCAGGTCCTTCTCCTCCAGGAACCAGCTATAAAAGAGTAAGACATTGTTGCATTAATGCCAGAGTTGAATTTTCAAACCCATGCATGACAGCTCCTGCTTCAAAACAAACATTTTAACAGATGGAGATTTCATGGTAGACCACAAAAGTAGTTTTTAGACTCAGTATTATCTTCCTCTCGCAACACAGGAAGTCAGTTACTGCCAGGGACACACAATCAAACAGGTAGCAGGGAGAACTTAGAGCATTTCCTTGCGAAGGAAGCAAAGAACTGAACAACAGAAAAAGAAATACAAAAGGGAAAATATTAAAAATTAAGAAAAGAAAAGAAAAGAAAAGAAAAGAAAAGAAAAGAAAAGAAAAGAAAAGAAAAGAAAAGAAAAGAAAAGAAAAGAAAAGAAAAGAAAAGAAAAGAAAAGAAAAGAAAAGAAAAATTATAACCATTCCTTTTTCTGATATCTTTTTCATAGTCAGCTGAGCATTTCTAAAAAGAAAGAGCTTCACTGTTTTTGGGACCAAACTAAGTAAAAGTCTAAAGAAGAGACTTTCTGATATGGGAAGATATGTCCTGAAAAGAGACATGAAATCTAATGCAGAAATATTATCTATGTCTTGCTGAAAATTTTCACTCTATGAATCACCAGCTTCTGTTTCAGGGGCAGAATGCCACCACCTTAACTGGGTGGTAGGAATTTCCCCCCATACAGGGAGTCAGAATGTATGCTGTCCTTTTAGGATGCAGAACAATAAGCAAAGCAGAAAAAGGCTTAGAAATTACGCCAAGAACAGCATTTGATCAGACACACAGTGCAGGGGTGCACAGCAGGTAAAACAACAAACCACAGATAATTCCTCATTCACACAGAACCAGCTTAGACTGAAGTCAGCCTTACTCCTCCCACAAAATCAGAAATGCCCTTTTATCATAAGTCCAGGCTTTCTGGCCATCTATGCAGACAAGCAAAAAAGCCACTGTGGGTCTGCTTTTGTGATGTCTAAGAAGCTGCAGAATTCAACTCATGGATACATAAGATTTAATCACTGTTTCAATACTGATCTACACACATCAGCACATGATAAACTAAAAATCCTAGTGCTTTTGATTTGGTATAATCCAACAGACATCCAGATATTTAGGCAGAGCACATAAAGGTAGGGCTCTCTGGACACCATGTGGTACCATAACCACCAACTGACTCAGTGAGCTTGTCAGCATCCAAAGCACTGCAAACACATCTGTGCATACAGGAATGCAGGTGTGTCTGACCCAGGTACACACGCAAACAACTCAGGAGTAAAAAGCCCCCAGAAGAGCCAGGCTATGACTATTCAAAAGAAGGCTGTGGCAAGGTGGGGGACAGACTCTTCTTCCAGGCAACAAGAGAGAGGACAAGAGGAAATGGCCTGAAACTGTACTAGGGAAGGTTCTGAACATCAGAAAGAATTTCTTCACTGAAAGGATAGTCAAGCATTGGAATGGACTGGCCAGGGAAGCAGGGGAGACACCATCCCTGCGAGGGTTCAAGAAACAGCTGGACATGGTACTTAGTGCTATGGTTCGGTTGGCATGGTCGTGTTTGGTCAAAGGTGAGACTTGATGGTCTTGGAGATCTTTTCCAACCTTAATGATTCTATGACTCTAGCAAAGTCAGCAACTCCCTTGCACACCTCAAGACCAGAAAAACATTCACAAAACCAAAATTAGGCCCACAGTCTTTTCATTATTCTTCTGTAAACTGCACCATGTAACAAGGCGCTAACTTACAAGGCAATAAGGTCACTTTTGCAGCATCATTCATGCAACAGATGCCCCAGAAGGTACTTGAAAATTCATGATGTAATGGAACTGTCTGGAAAGCTCAGCTTAGAGTAGTTGAACACAATTACTGATTTACAGGTACAGAAAATCAACACATGCAGCCTTTGAACAATGATAACTTACCATTGTTATGTTATTTCCATTTAGGAGAATCTGGTCCAACTTTGTGATTCTTCTGCCCTCAGGTGTAATCTCACTGAAGGAACATTAGAAACAGTAAGTGAGAACCAGGGACAACAGCTCCAGTTTTGACCACACAACTGACAGAAATCTGTGTTAAGGTGACTCTTGTGGGAACTAACAACTAAATCAGCCACACTGCAGAGCAGTCTTGATAAATGGACCATCTGGATAAAGATGTCATCTGCTTTACACAGTGCATGAAGAGGTATGTTCACCTTCAAAAGCTTGGCAATTTCTTGAGCACCACATTTCAATACAGCATAACAAAATTATGAACACTTATCATTAAGTTTGCTGCCCTTTTAAATCTTTGCCTAGGCCTTAAGGAAATGTAAAAGCAAACAAACAACTGGAAAGTTCAACACACACAAAATTAAGTCGACAAACCAGGAACCCTATCATAAATACAAATCATGCAATAGCTACCCAATGACATGGCTGTCCTGAACAGGTCACTCTAGTCTATAGTTTCGGTCCAAAGATAAACTAGTCAACTTCTAAGGATTCCAAAAATATAAAAACAGTTTCCTTACAGATCATACACTGTATTTTGCTGCAGCAAACCAAACACTAAATAGCAACAGGAGGCTGAAATAATACTTACAATTCCGTAACATCTTCCAACACCATATCTGAAAATCTAGTTTCAAGGAAAATGAGGCCCAGAATTTTAAATCAAAAGTATTTAATGCTATTTTCCCTTTATACCAAACTGTCATATTACCATAACGTTGAAAATATCAGAATAATACAACTGACCTATATAAAAATGTTCTGTACAGTGAACTCAAAGCTCTCAAAAGCAATAAATTACGCCAAAGGACAAAATGGGTAGCCTTAAACTTCCATCAAAGGATACTGACGAAGTCATCAAATCCTAGAAGTGTCCCAACAATTTCTTTGTCGCTCTTCATCACGATGTGAATGCGTGAACCTATGCACTTGTCCACAAGTTCTGCAAACACACGGAAAAACGTGTACGTTCTACAAAACACTCTTGCGCCTTACAGCTTTTTGTTTGTATTTACAGACACACGGAAATAGGCCGCCTCCCTCAGCCTCCCGACACACATCCTTTCATCCACGCCCACCACACACCCCCACTCAGCCCCACACCTCCCCCAGCGGCCCCACACCCTCCCAAACACCCTATTCCACCTCTCCACTTCATGTCGGAGCCAGACCTGACCAATCGCTGCCGCCGCTCACACGAGGGGAGGCCCGCCCGCCAGCGCCAGCCCGGCAGGCGCGACGAGGAGATGACTGAGCGGTCGCTCCCCGCCCCGGACGGGCCGCCCCCGCTGTGCCGTGAGCCCGTGCGGAGACTTGGAGGAAAACCCCTGTTCTCCCATCCTTGTCCTGTCGGCCCCGCCGAGCGGCGCCGCCGGGGCCGCGGACTGTGTGTCACAGCTGTTACAGAACCACGGAACCAATTCGTTTTGAAAAGACCTCTGAAATCATCGAATCCAAACTATGACCGAACACCACCTTGACAAGCAGACCATGGCAATCACACATCCACTCTTTGCTCAAACACTTCTGGGGACGGTGACTCCACCATCTCCCTGGGCAGCCCATTCCAATGGCCGATCACCCTTTCTGTGAAGAAATTCCTCCTAATATCCAACCTAAACCTCCTCTGGCACAGCTTGAGACCATGTCCTCTCGTCTTGGGAGGACAGACCAACCCCCACCAGACTACAACCCCCTTTCAGGTAGTTGTAGAGAGCGACAAGATCTCCCCTGAGCCTCCTCCAGGCTAAACAATCCCAGCTCCCTCAGGTGCTCTTCATAGGGCTTGTGTTCCAGACCCCTCACCAGGTTCAATCCCGTTCTCTGGAAAAGCTCCAGCACCTCAATGTCTGTCCTGAATTGAGGGGCCCAGAACTGGATACAAGACTCAAGGTGTGGCCTCACCAGTGCCCAGTACAGGAAGACAATCACTCACCTGCTCCTGCTGGCCACGCTAATTTTTTGTGCAGATTTTCATGTCCCAGGTTTGTCCATTGACTCATCAGAGATGAATGCACAAAGAGTTTTTGGTCTTTGATTACTTCATGCCACTGACATTCCCAGATGGCTTCAGCTGTGCCCAGTGGCCACCAAGGGCAGGGACAGCCCCCGTGGGCCTCCTGGATGTGGGCACTGCTGCCCTGGGGCCAGTGATGCCAGGCAGATCTGTGCATGGGTTGCCCTGGCTACCCCCTGGCATTGCAGAGAACCTCCATCCCTGCCCAGAGAAGGAGACACTCGCTGGGGCTGTGGGCAGTGGGACCACTGGCACTCACCCCCTCTCCACCTACTCCTGTCCTGCTGGGCACCGGCACTGGCTGGCACTACAGAAGCTGTGCCACTGGGAATGGGCCATGAAGGCCCCTGTCCTCTTCCCAGGCAGCATTCCTGTATGAGCAGAAGAGCACTGAGGGAACATGGGGAATATTCCGCTGGCACTTAGGCAAGAGGGGATTGGACAGAGGTTTCCAGAAGGGAAGAATGGCACTGACTGCTTCATTGCTATGAAACGGGCAGCTAGACAACATTGAGCCCCATTGATCCTCCATATTTTAGCTTGGGACACCCATCGCTCCTTGAAGGCAACCTTTTCAGCCCCCCTAACTTCTTTCATCAGGCTCTATGCATGGGTGTGTCAGCACCTGTAAGTATTGCCCTGACACCAACATTTAATTTTGCACATGAAAGTCAACTGGCATTAGCTGTCTAATTGGCTGTCCTTACTTATTTCAATTGTTATTTTCATTTCCCTTCTGGTGTTTTCCAAGGACCATTGAAATGTAGCTATATCCACTTTTTAAGATCACATCAGTCTAAACTGGATGCTCTTCTGTGCCTGTGTGCTTTCCCACAGCTTCAAATATTCCTCCAGGAGCCTTTGAATTTTTACAGCTGGAAGCTTCATTTCATTAAGATCAAAGTGCATCCTTCTCCTCTTATTCAGACTCCTCTTGTCTCAGAAGGCTTCCTAGTGCTTCATGGATCTAAGTCCTTGCTCTCTGCATCTCATTTGGGCACTTAGACTCTGGTTTTCTGTGTATCCCTGGCTCCACACATGGAGTAGAGAGTGTTTCATGGAATGCAAGGTACTCATCCTCAGCCACCCGTATGACAGCCAAAACTTGGCTCCTTCCATTTACCTGCATCAATTGAACAAAGATGGACCAAAATACCAAGTTCTGACCCTGAAGCCTCACATCTGGCCTGAAACCTGCTGCCTTTGTTCCCAGCAGCCAGCTGTAATTTAATTTCCCAAGCACAGGTACCCAGGTCTAGTAATGGAATTTCCTGCCAGCACCAGCTGCTTCTTGCTGTTCCTTATGCTCTCTGTTCCTCCAAGGTGCACTGCGATCCTTACTGTCTCATCTAGGAAACTTGGGCAATCTGAGAAGGGCATAATTTTCAGAGAGCTGCTGCAGTGAAAGTGGTACTGCCCTGCAACTCTCCTGGAGGTCTCTCCATTTCTCTTAGCTGCTGCCATTTGGAGAGCTCTCTAGCTGAGAGAACAAACATGTCCTCTATGCACCAGCAGGGGATCCCTGCACTACAGCCACTGGTAGGAAACTGTCCCTCCTAAAGCAATCACACACTTTGCATCCTGTGTAGTAACTCCTGCAATGAAGAGATACTTCAGGGGATCTCTGCCTTCCTGTGTGCCTTAGAGTGCCATTTGGGGAAGGCTCATGTTGAATGAACTTCTGTAGTACTGCTAATTCAGCTAATGTAGCTTCTGTAGTTCTGTCCCTTCAGCTCTGTGCCTCTCTCAGAGTGAACAGCCACAGCAGTTTCCCTGTTTGCGGTTCCCAGTGCTGCTCAGTTACTGCCCTTTACATTTGCCTGGGTCTGGGAAAGATCTGGCCTTGCAATCTCAACACTGCCAATAATTACTTGCACTCTCTATCCACCCAGCCACCCTAAACAAAACTGCCACTCAGACTGATGGACACTGTTTGCTATCCATCTCTGCTTTCTAGAATGACACTAAAAGCCATCTCTTTTGGCTACAGACATGGAAACACATCATCTTCCATTTGGGTTCTAAGTGCAAAGCAATAAAAAATTTTACAGCACAGCCACAGAACACGCAAGAGTGAGGACACTGTAGTTTTGAAACACCCAAGACAACTTCAGTGTATACACACCAGTTCTGAGGGGGAAGGGCAAGGGGGCACACATGGAGCTCCAAGTCAGAACATGTAAAATCTATGGGATCCTGTCTTTATGCAGAGTGCCAGGTAGAGCACAGGATTTTAGTGGTCTAGGAAGTGTAAGGATGTCCCCAGAGTACCTGGCGACTCAGATTCAGTAGTTTGCTATCACGTTGTGTTATCTCAAAGACCTTGGTGCATAAGCCATCTAGCAAAACCTTTTGTTCTTGCAAGTTTCTCAGTGTTGGGAGAAAAACTAGTAGATCACTCTTTGCTCCATTATTTTCCATTTCTATTTGAAGATCATGATTGTATTTTGAAATGCGAGCTATTTCTTTCTAAGCTGGAATTTGCAAGAGGGTGAAAATTCCACTTAGTGCACAATTCCACTTAATGAGGTGTAAACCACTAGGGGCCTGGTCTAGGGATTTGTGTCAGTGATGAAATAACAGCCTCATTTTCTGCTCTGTGAATTTTTGGATTCTGGGGGCTTTTGTTCTAGGAAAGAGCAAGCACGATGTGGTACTAAGTGAGGTCTTTAATGTCCTAGGCATCTTTGACTGTGAGTGAAAGGAAATGCGCAGAATTGGTGGGCAGCTGATCATCTTACGTCAGTTCAGGACGAGCAATGACACAGGAGCTGCAGCGTCATTCTGGATTTGTAACAATGGCTGGTTTTATGCGAGGCAGAGTATTTCACAGGTTACAGCGCCTCCTGGTATCTCTATTCTTCACATTCCCTTCCTTGGAGCAGCTGACTGTTATTCCAACTTCTACCCACCCTTTGACACATGTTCCTTTTAAATTCCCTTGGGACAATTTTCAGTGAATCCCTAACACAGGTGTGCTAATACACATTAGAAAGAGTTGATTCTGGTGTGACTTTCAGCTGCTCTTTCCAGATTGCACTGCGAACCTGTGCTGGAAGCAGCAGTAACCAAAGGCCACCCACATCTCAGGAGAGGGAGCACCTCTTGATCACAGGCTTGGGCAAGCCTCAAGCCTCCCAAACCCAGCACATGGGCTCCTTTCTCCACTCTGTCCCCTCTGTTCTTTCCTTCTTCCCTCTCTTCCTCAATCTTCCTCTTTCTTTCCCCCCTCTCTCTTCTGCCTCTCTTACCTCCTTTTTCTGTCACTGTTGAGATATCTCCTTGGTATCCAGTGGTGGTGTGTTCTCCACATACCAGACCAAAAGATATTGCTGTGCCAAAAAAGCTGGTCCCGTATCCATATGTTAACATTCCCAATCTCCTTTTTTCTCATGTTTGATTTCTTCCAGAATGAAAATGCTGCTCTGCAGTTCTTTATATTCTGCACATCAAATATATCAATATACTTTCTTTTTGATAATTTATAAAGAGTATTCATTTACAGTAAGGTCTCTCCTTGGTGCCAGGAAAATCTCTGTACACAAATTAAGGAAAGAACGTCCAAGACATGGGTAAGAACCAATTTTATCCCTAACAAGAAGGTTCTCGCCTAAACCAAGAATACTCCCATCCAGTGGAAACCTCTTAGATATGCAGCTGACAACTAATCATGCCCTGTCACGCCTGGCAGGAGGCATCCTTCTCATGGGAACACACGAACAAATACGTTCCGCTACAAAATTTGTGCCTGAACAATGCAAGTTGAAGAGATGGCATCCTGCTGTACTGCCTCTTATGTGCTGTATTTCAAGCTGGACAGTATCCCACAGTGATTCAGACCATGAAAGTATTTAGGAAGTTCTGTTCAATGGCCTCTACTGATAACCAAACACACAATTACCAGCAGTGAAATTAAGGAACGTTGGTGTTCTTATCAAGGTTAGTTTCTGCACTCTGCTAAAACCACAGCAGAGATGACTCATCAGCAGAGGACTCTCTATCCTGAAAACAGGAGGCTAGCAACAAAGCTACAGCATACTCTGCGTCATTCCCTTTCTTCTTAGTTCACCGGCAAAACAGGCTGTAATGATAAGAAACATAAAGTATGGACACATAAGGCAGTCCACAGGCTTAAAATTCAGTGTTGCACAAGAGTGATGCTGCCCAGGCCACTGGCACATGTGTCCTGGTTCTTGTCAGCAGGTGGGGGAGTCAAATCAATCTGCTTAAGAGTGTTGCCAGGTAAGACCATCTTACGCTTATGTAAGATCTTGCTCTGCAGTGTGTAACACAGACTTTTTAATACAAATAACTAACCCTTTCAGAGCTCCTGCTGTCAGGTAACCACACATAACTGTCAGGTAATCATAGCTGGGATGAGTCACCACTTCCCCTCATGTCTCACAACACTAATTTGAAATCAGTAGCACCTTCAGGATGCACATACCATGACAGTCATACTTTTCTGGAACTTGATTCCAGAAGTCAAGGGGAGGAATGTGGGAAAAAGACTTTGCATCCATCTCATTTAGGGCCTGTGTTAAACTCTTGGTTCCATCTCACCCCTGGAGGATGGCTCCTCCATGGAGCTATATAGAAAAAGAATTTTAATCTTTTTTTTTTTTAATAATAAGAAATCAAGCGATGTTGGCAGACTTTGATCACTTCAAAGAACATGACAAAGAGCCAATAACCACACTATCTTGCTAAGCACAACTGATAATGAACAGCAGTGAACCTGTACACTTCATGATGTACAGCAACAGAAATGATGATCCGAGTGTCAGGTGGTAGATTAACTGTAATGGGTTAAAATTCAAGTTGACCACTCAAATCATGATTCAAAGCTTTTTGATGAATAATGTTCTCCAATCCCATATGCAAACAAAACAATTGGACCACATTGATATATTAATTTTTATTTTCCCATACAATATTCACAGGGTCTGCTTTTTGTCTTATTCAAACTAAATTTTTTTCCCACCCCCAAACTAAAGAACTGACATTTCAGGACATGAAAAGAAGTTGTGTAAACAGGGAAACACCAACACATAGCTGAAACCCAGAGCCTTTAGCAATTAAAAACACAGCTATATCCCCTTTAACGCAGGGCGCTTGCTTGTGTACCACACCATTAACCAAAGTGTTCATATATTAAAAAGGTGCAGCTTTAACCAAAAGTCACAATGCACTTCCTCGCCCACTGCGTGTTAGTATGTGTGTTTTATTATAACCTATTCAGGCAGTTATTTTAAAAACTATATACAGCTATGGTTAAATATGTGTATTTGTGCCATGTTTTTAAAAACACAAAAATAAAGGCATTTTTAAGCTATTGCTGCATATTACACAGCTGGATATCAGAGGATTGGTTCAGACACGTGACTTCAATGCAGAAGTCAAGTCCACTAAACCTCTGCAGTGGGAGTAATATTGAGCTGAACAGTCCCACTTCACACATTCAAACATTGTGAATGAATAAAGAAACATGTATGTGACGGCTGACCATCATTGGTTTTAAAACATTGTTTACCAATTTTGCCAGCACACAGAACAAAAATCCCCAGTGGAAAAAAACCCCAACACATTTCAAGCTTTAAAACAAACGCTTTTGCTGTGGTTAAAGCTACATAACTTATATTCAAATTCCAGAAGATAATAGTGAACACCAACAAAACTAATCATGTTTTCATTTGACACTTGCACCCAAAGAGTACCACTTGCTTCATTGTTGTATGCAATGCAGAACAAAAAGTATTGGACACCAGTTGCTGAAACACAAGCCTATAGGTACAATCAAGAATGTTGTGTGCAGGCATAGATTTGTATCTCAAGACAAAAGCAGACTCTTTTGTTCTCTCAGGAAAACCTGCATCCCAAAATGGGACTGCAGTACTTAAAATTTGGTACAGGAGAGCAAACTTTACATCTAATCCTGAATTTCACATACATTAAACTTTTTAATGTGGCCTTTTAAATAATCTTTGAGCTGTTTGAGGTTTTCCTTCAGTTTCCAAAAGAATAGTCGTTCAGTTTACAACAGAGTAGGGGCACTTTTATTTTTTTTAGCCATGACAAGACTTTAAGTCATCTTAGTTCCTCAGACTATTCAAGTGTCACTTGAGCATGTAACTTCAAATTTCTGCTAGAAATAATACAGGCAATTAATAAGAGTTTAGCATTCTTACTGTGCTTGCCAAGAACTTGTGTAAGAAGCATTTTTTGATTTAGCTAGTAATACGTGACAAATTTTTCACATTAGTTTGTGTGCATTTAATTGATCAATCTACTTATTCCTCCAGAGCCATTTGAACGAGTTTAGCCTTACTATGACCAGCTCAATTCAAACTATGGGTAGGTACACACATTTGCTACCTTCCACAACCAAATAAAATAGGATTTTACAGTACATGAGCTAATGAAGACATGAGCAGTAAAAACAGTGTAACTCTAACTCTACCAAAAAAATAACCTGAAATATTTAAAACATTTCCTGACCATTAGCAAAAAATTAGATGCACAAGACCATCATGTCTCAGTGTACCACATAGGGGAAAATTTACAGCACTTGTGCTATGCAGAATCAATATCAAATTGCCCTCTTAACAATTTAGGAAAAACAATTTAGTAGAAAGCTTTGTATGTGCCTAACACATAATATAACCTCATCCAGTGCTGGTGCTGTGCTGCTTAGGAAACTAAGCTACTTCTGGTCTTAAAGCCAAAAAGCAGCAGCAGCATATATGAGTACAGAAACGGCACAGTTTCAGTGACAAAGTTACAAGACTCCCTATTCTATTGCATGTTTTTAAAATTAACTTAGAAATTTGGATTTTTTTTGTGTACAGAAATGAATTTCCTGAGTAGTCTCAGATTGCAATTTCTTTAGTAAAACAAACACTATGAAAGAGAAAATGGATTTATTTTAATACAGAAGAATATATGTTTAAACAATCATAATCAAGTATAAAACTGAGCAAATTTGGAAGATGGAGACTTTCCAGTCTGATGAAGAATTTGCATCATAATGTAGTGCCAAGATTTGATAATTTTAAGAATAAGCAAGGGGTTACCATTGCATTATTTTTTTTTAACAGCAAATCAAAACAGTGCACTACAGTTCATCATGTTTTCTTTTTTATAATCCAAGACATTCTGCTTGAGAATTAAAACCAACTCAAACTTTCACATATATCATCTCTCAGATACTAGACTGTTGGGTTATTTAAAAGTGTTATACCGCAGATGGCTAATCTTACTGGTAAAACTGAAACTTGGTTTGGGTTAATATCAGTAGAAATACAGAGAGGCTGGACACTGCCAGATATTTTAATATAGGAATCAAAAAACACTTAGGTTCCAAAGTAACTTCAAAAATATTTCAAATCATGTGTCCCTTTCGCAACTTTTTGGGTCTGTCTGTGATTTTTAAGAGATGAGGGGTATATGCATTTGCATGTTGCATATATTCAGATCCTTTCCATCTACAATTAATTGGAGAACCATTGATCTTTACAGAGGAGTAACACATGACCTGAAGCATTACCACTACTGGTTACGATCCAACACGGGTTGTTGTGGTTCTTTTATCAGAGAAGAAGCTTTTAAGGAGAAATACCTGCCCAACACTAACAACAAGCAGAATGATTGCTTCCCCTATTGACCAGTAGGCCACCCTTGTGTTTAAATCCTCTGCTCTGCTGCGGCCCTGTGCTTCCCTCAAGCGGAAATGAGTCTGATAATCGATGACAGACTTCAAGGCTTCATGAATTGAAACACACGCAGACTCCATCTGGAGAAACAAATACACACCATGGAATTAAGAACACTTCCAGTAGTTTGTGCTTTGATATTTAAAGTTAGGAGTCATGTAACTTTGCAAGCTAAGGATTAACTCAGTCTAATTGCAGACAAAATACTGTAAAATACTGTAAAATACTGTAAAATACTGTAAAATACTGTAAAATACTGTAAAATACTGTAAAATACTGTAAAATTTAACATATACTGATGAAACTTTACGCATAAGAATGTGACACTATTAAGTACAGAAGCAGGTAAACTGCAGATCTAATAAAAAGCAACAGGCTGAGAATGGTTAAACAAATTTTAAGTTCATATACATTTGGGTTCTAAATGAACACCAAAACCTTTCGTAAATGTCAGTGATCTCCCAGCTGTTAATTCCACAGGAAAATGAATAGTTGCTTATAACATTAAGATGCACGCAGTAAATACTAAATGTTTCTGTTTCACAGGTATGACATTTTTCACTGCTTAATTCTCTCTCAAGTTGCACAATGTCTGTTCTGTTGTCAAGAGACCATTCTCTTATTCATGTAAACAAAAAGTGATTAGAGAGGGACAACTATGACCTTTCAGTGTTCCCAAATGCTCCATAACAGACTCATATAAAAATACTTATCAACTTGCCCAATTCTATTGTAATTTTTCATTAAAAAAATAGTATTACCAGTTTTCCAAGCCATAAATAATTTTTCATATAAACTTCTTGCATTTTCAGTTTAGTTGTGTAAGTACTCCTGTATTTTGATCACCAAGAGATTAATCAATAGATCTTCAAAATATTTAATTTCTAGTCACAACTTAGGTTTCTGTTTTATGGCTTAAAATGAGTATTTCATAAAGATCAAGCAGCACAAATTATTAAAAAAGGAAATATTTAACACTCTGACAGGACCACTCTCAATCACTTATATCTGTGTCTAACCATATTTTCAAGTTGGTGACTTTCAAGATATGTGTCTGAACAAGTCTAAGATACTCTTCTCAAAAAAAATTAGGAAGAGTTTTTCCAAACTAAGTTTTGCCATTGGTCTCAGTGCTAAATTGTGGATATCTCCAAATCTGCACAAGGGATTTAAACACAAAGTCACCTGCTTTTAGAGATTTACCTTTAACTGCCCCCATGAAAGGCTGCCCAAATTTGGTCATGCTACAAACCCGAAGAGAACTGCAAAAAACCCCTTCTCACCAAAGAATTAAAAGAGGTGGAGAGATACAGTAAAAGTGACAAAAAGAAAGAGGCAAGAGGTGTAGCTGAATTCACAGTAAATCATCTACTCATTACAACCCTCAGTTACTGCAGACTTATGTGATGTGAATTCAAATGAGACTGGCATTTCAGAACTGGTATTTACACGGCTGAGTTTAGAGCAGTAAAACTGTGACCACATCCAGCATTCTTTAATGGCTGCTTAAAGCAAGGTTTGGTGATGGTTCAAAGGATGGACATGGGCAGGAATTCGTGAAGTCTTCCACAAGAAGTTTTGACGTATTGACATTGTGTAGAGGTGGTACAAAACTGTAAAATTCTGAGAATACAGTAACAATGATGCTCTGACTCTTCACAGTCTTATAAAAGTCCTATATTTAGAAGCCAGCTAAATATAGCTGATCGTTTAATTTGTTCATTTTGCTGGAATTTTCTTCTCCATTTTAAAAAGGGTAGTTACGTAAGTCCTCCTACCCAAAAAACTTTACTGCTTTAAATATAGAAAAAAGTTCCCAGAGTTTCTCCAAAGTTTGGAAAATATTCTGCCGATATTTAGTTTGGGAAATCTACATTTCAAGAGGCACACAGCTGTGAAGGAAGTTCCCTTAGAAAGTTAAAAAAATCCAACCGACCAAACAAACACCACCAGAAAAAGCCAAGAAACTCAAACACTAGTGGCCTTAAGTGTAATCTACTGTCCTAATTTCTTCTTAAGCACTTGATGATTCCTTCTCAGCTCTGTTCTGTGTTCTGTAAATCTTATCTTTACAAAGAAAGCTTATCTGTAATAATTGAAACTATTTTAAAAGCTGCATTCCATTTATTTTCAAAAGTGAGGTAGATATCTAATGCAGCTGAACTTGAAAAAAGAATTGCGTCCACCTAACAACTTCAGTCAAACATAACAGCATTTTACCTGGGTAAGTGCAGTTACTCTGTTCTCACTAGGAAACAGTGGTGGATCTTGTCCAACCTGGAAATCAAAGTACACAGTTTTGTGTGTAAAAGTAGAGAACTCATTGCTGAAGCAGAATTTGCATGTTCCATTTCTGGATGCAGTAAATGTGAAACTATCATATTGTTTCTTCATCTCTTTGTACAGTACAATGCCATCAGGATCTTCCAACCGACAGTCAACATCATAATGACCTCCAGTGATCACCTGAAAACAGAAACCAGGAAATTACCTCTTCAGTAAAATGGACATTTATACATTTCTTCTAAGAAGTATGATCTGTCAAGCGGCACTGCAAAATTTTTTGCTTTGACAAGTGTTTTGAAATACAATGCATTAATTTGAAAATTGTTCAAAGCAAGTCTGCAAAATTATTTTCCTATGTAAGATGCACAGAAAGTAATTAAAAAGGCTTTAGGTTCAGCATATGTAATGTCAACTGTATTGTCAAACCATTAGGAGAGCAATTTAGGTTAAGTTGTTATAAACAATTAAACAACAGCAAAGGCTATAGTAGATGAAACTCAATTGGACAGCAAAGACATTACTGTAACAAGCCAGCCATTTGCTGTATAAACAAGTTCTCCATGGAGTGGGTTCATCTGGCTGAGATTGCTAACATGCAGGAAGACATTTCCTTCCTGTGTGGCCAGAAGAGCAGCGTATCTGCCCTACTCTATCAGCTGTGTTAGGCTGCAGGAATGGCGTTCAACCAGTAGAACAGGAATTTCAGTCTGTCCAGTCTTCCTGACTGCTCATCAATAGAGCAATGTTCTGGGGGATCTGCTGCCTGCCTCCTGCACAGACAGACACAGCAATTCTTCCAAAAACCAGCACATCCACATAACGCTTTCAAGTGACTCAAAACTTCACTGTCCCACGGGTCTATTTGAGGCTTTGATTATTGCTGGTATACAGCATATTGCTACCTGGATTCTACAGAAAGGCTAACTGGGATTTCAGTTATTTACAACTCAGTGTTCTGATGACTCTTCCACTAGCAGTTTTACACTTTATTCTTGCTGCAAACTTTTTACTTTTAAGATAAAACATATTGACGGAGGAAGACACATATCTAAAGGCATGTCTCTATGTCTGCAGAAATCACTGAAATATTTTAGTATCTGTGTATATGCACTTCACTCCACATAGCATTGTTCAAACTCTCATCAGTTTCCTGAGGTACCCAATTATTAAATTATGACATTAATGGTACAGCTGAATAACAACAGCCTAGAAGAGCAGCTCCTCCCCAAAGATGAAGTTTTAAAAGTATCCAGCTCTCAAGCAATAACATAGCTCTTAATTTTTGAAATAGAATCTCCAACGTGGAAAGGGTGTGCTTTTTAGCATTTACATAAAAGTCACTCACATTCGGTTGTATCACTCTGAAAGTTTCAGTTTACACAGGTGGTAAAGATTGGGCCAGAGCTTTTAAGTTCCCCTAGGATTTCTTTCCCACAGCAAGGAATTGCTTGTGCCTCTTGTCAGCCCTTAAGATATACTGCTAAAGGACAGTCACACAGTACTTTAATCTACCCAGTGGCTGGCCAAATCTAGACTTTTCTTTGAGCATTGCTTCTCCTGTTCTGATCATCACAAAAGGGCAACAGCAGGCTTATCTGTCCAGTGGTACCCACTTCAAAAATGCACGGAAAGTACTACACAGAAAAGACTTTATGAAAGAAACAGGCAGGGACAAGAAACATTTGGGGAGGAAAAAAAGATGCTCAAGAGCTAGAGCATGTAAAACAGAGTAACAGGGACAGCAACTGAGAAAGACAAAAACACAGGACTTCCAACAAGAAAAGTCAGGCCATAAAAACACACAGCCTCTTCAAAAGCTCCCAAAGGTTCCTGTCATCACGGAACATTTTCTCTCATGCTGTTGCTATACCGTCAGTGACTTCATCAGCTGAAGTAACAGACCAAAAAGTTCCTACCCTGCTGAGGCACCAAACAGTGATGCTGTACCACATCCTTGTCCCACCACCCTTTTACTGTTTACCACGTAAGCCCCATGTGAACTGCAGTCTGAAATATGAAGCATTAGCTCGCAAGTATTGTGCTGATCCCGTCGATGCTTCACAAACCACAAGGAAATTACTTCTGTGGCACCTGGTCGGTCAGGTGTGCTTTAGGTATTCTCCGCGCTGCTGAGGTGGGACACTACAAGGCAGTGACCAGGATGCAGGCACACTGCCAGTTTTCAGGGCCAAGTCTGTGTGCGCCACTCAGCCCTGCACTACACCGAAGCCTTCCCGCCGCTCCCGCAGTTTTCCTCAGTTGAGCTACAAACTCCTCATTGGACCCAAGCGCTGCTCCCAAATACTCCCCAAAGGAAGGGAGCCGACCCAGAGCTCCCCGGCAGCGGCCCGGGCCCGGGGCCTCGCGGGGCCGGCGCGGTGCCCACGCCCGGGTACCTGGAA
>WEIV01020570.1:3970-14319 GCA_013390005.1 Calyptomena viridis
ATTGCATAGGGACAGACTGCTCCTCGGAAAATATTCCACAGGAACAATATAGCTTCCAAAGAAAGGCTGCACTAAAGGGACTTCTGAAGGGAAAAAAATGCAATGTTTTAAAATCCTTGTGAGGAGTTAGCAAGCTAATGGCACACTCAACGACAAATTGTTTGACAGGCAATATGCTTTTGACATTAATCCAAAGAAGAAATGTAAAAGCGACATTGAACGTTCTCTACAAAGTGGTAACAAATTCGCTATCCTAGATTAGTTCTGCAGTTCACTAAGGAAATTNGCTGAACTTTGCAACTGATTACTTTATGTTTTAAGGTGCTCTGTACTGACTCAACCTTGGAAAACAAGCCAAAAACAGAAGTTGAAACATCCTTTTTCCTGTGTAGCTCCAATTTGCAGTAGCAAGAAGCTAAACAACATGCTCTCCACCAGATGGCTGAAATAAAAAGAACACTCCTTCTGATTAATTAGGAAACAAATGAATCTGCTGTTAGCACAACAAGTTACCATCAGGAAACCTGGGTTCCCATTAAACTTTGATATTTGTGCTTTCTCTGCAATTGTGTTCAAGATCATCCTCAGATTTGTCTCTCATTTCAGAAGCAAAACACTACACACTGGTCCATCACACAAAAGTATCCCACTAGGCACTGCATAACCAAAAAGAGCAGTGGCTCTTTTCACAGACAAAAAACACGATAGGTTTCCTAAAAGAGAAAGAGTCCATCAGAAGAGAAACAAATTAAGGTCTCCTAGTTCTGTGAGGAAACTCGATAGTTAAAACCACACATGCCTTGTCAGCATTCAGTGAGCAATGGAGGCTAGTGCTCTCCAGCAGGTCTGGGAAACAGAAATCCCCAGGCCAGATATAGTAAAAGGAGCAAGGAAGTGACAGCCCAAGCAACAGAGGCCAGCCCATGGCTCCCTGATAAGGCTGCCAAGGTTGACTGTCAACATCTCAAATGAAGGTTCTGAACACAGTGCAGGCACTGGGGATGGAGGGGAGTGAAGGCATAAAACACACAGAACTTGCACAAAAAAGACATGCAAGTGCATGCACTTAGAACATGAATATAATGTATGCTGCTACTGAGGCGGGTAAGAAGGAATCTGAGTTTACCTGATCCAGGAAGGTGCAGATAAAACCTCTTGGTGTTGCCATTATTCTTGTTTTCAGTGGAAGTCCTGATATTTCAGCAACGTACAGCGTGAGCTCCAAAACTAGGAAAGGCATATGCAAGAAAACCATGCCTTGTTGCTAAGATGAGGACACTGAGGCAGGGAGCCCCTAGCTTTCTTTGCACGAACAACTACTTCTTTGCACCAAACCTGGGACCCCATATTTCAGTAACAGTGGTTAAAGAAGGACCATTTCAGAAGTAGCTGGCTACGAGAAAGAACCTGCCATGTTTGAGGGATTAAAACCAAATTTCACCTTCTTTAAGACAATGTGCATGCCCTAAAGAGGCACAATGCCTTAGTGAGAATGCAAGGCTACCAACAAGCCCACACCAACCATAATTTAGAGTACTTCTCCTACATGCACAACTGAAGTTCTCAAACATGTTAAGGGCATTAATTTTGAAGGGCAAAAGAGAATGGTGGAGACATTTACCAGAAACTAAATCCAAGATGGGTCTGTAAAATCCATGTAAAGGTACTATATCCTGTTAAGCAATTGAGGAAGTTGGGAGACTTGAATATGAAAACCTCACACATTAAAAAATGTTTCCAATAATTTTATACATACAGTAAGAGCATTTAATTCAGCTAAATGAGCTTATCTAACTTTTCTTTAGAAGCCTGTGATAGTTAGCCACGGTGGGAAATACAAGGTTATATAAAACTGCAAAAGACCACAGAAAACACTAATGTTTCAAAGTGCACATATACATTACATCATACATATAATTACAGAAAAAAAATGAAAAATATTTTTGAGCCTTTACTATCAGAAAGTGGACCTATGTAAAATTTCAGCAAACACAGTATTATTTGAAAGGACAGTGTTTTAAGAAGACCCACCTCTCTTCCATTTGCTTATGTTCTGCTTGACACCTCCTTTAAATCTTGTGTTAAAAGAGACAATGAACAATGGAACCTGTGCACTGTCTCCCCACCACTCACAATACTGCAGACATCAAGAATATCCTCCAATGTTTCTTCTTCCCAGGAAAAAGAATGCCTGTTTCCTGTGTACATAAGCCTTTCTATAGCTCTTAAAACTGCTGCTTTTTCCGAGTTTTTCTCATCCTACTGTATTGTTTTTGAGCTGAGGGGACCTGAACTGCACATTTTACAAGATGCTGGTGAGCCATTAACTTACAGTGGCAACAAGGATGCCGTTTCTTTAGTTCTCTATTCCTTCATTAATGCTTACTAGCATTTGATTTGCTCTTCTTCACTGTAGTGAGCTCCTGTTCAACGCTTCTGTTTACCATAACCTGGTAACTGACTCACTCATGGTAACAGTCAGCTCAAAGCTCACCATTTTTTTGTGGAATCAGTTATTTTTTCCCATGTAGACCATTTTCCATTCATCCACACTGAATTTTACCTGCCCTTGCACCACTCAATCCCACAGCCATGTCAGCCTCCAATTCTCCATGGTTCACTTCCACCTTACTACCATGAGGAAGTGTGTATCATCACCTAACTTTCTCACTTCATCATCAACACCCTTTCCAGTATACTTTTTATATGTTGAATGCATCAACCAGTTCAACTATTCTGGTAACTGGCAGAAGGGACCACTTATTCCTACCTTATTTTTCCCACCTTTTACCCATATTTTAGTCCATAATATGACCTTCCTTCTTCATGCAGGGCTGCTTGGCTTCTTCCTGGTACAGAATGTTGTCAAATACTTCTGAATGCCATTCAGATTTTTCTCATTCACTTGCACATTCACCCCCTCAAAGGGCTTCAGTTATTGTGAAAGGTGGCATTTCTCTTCGTACAAAAAAAGTTGACTCTTCCCACAGAGCTTGTAGTCATTGTGGTAACACATCTGTAAATATTGTGTTATGAAGTAGATATTATCCTCATAATAAATTCTGCATCTTTGCAGACAAGATGTTAGGGAACAAAGGAATGACATTGTCTGCATTTTGAATTAAAAACAAAATAATCCATAAGCATTTGCTTATTTTGAAGCCAAACATCCAGGGAATTGAAGGTACCACCACTCTTTATATATGGCTGCATATATATCTAACTAAGTGGCACAATTATAGTAATAACAATTACTCCTCTTGAGAAGCACTCTCCAGTGAAGACTTAATTCAATTTTATAACTATTTTTAATCTGAGGATCAGAAAGTAAGCAATATTAAAAATATTAAAATATTTTCTTGATGACTGTCGGCAACTGCATAGCACCAGACAATTTCCTGAGTCAGCAAGCTACAGCTTCTCCCAAGTTTTCTCCTTGGTCTTATTCAAATTGCTACTATTCTTTACTAGATTAATAGACTAATATCCATCGTCCTATTTTTGATCATCCTTTTTGCTGATCATTAAGTTAATGGTGCAGGAAATTGTGTCATTCCAGCCTCCCATCCTAGCTGTTTCCTGCCAGCCCACCACTGAGGGCATGGGTACACCCACCTGGATTCTGAAAAGATATGACAGGGATCTGTAGGAGTTAGTGATGGCAAACTGCTTCTACTTACTCCCATGTGTTCCTGCACTAACAGTAGCCACAACTGAACTGTTAAATTATTGTCTGAAACAGCAATGACTCCTCTCATAAAAGTTCTCTCCTCACATTTATCCTAACCCTACCTGTAACACCCTCAGCTTCTCCAATATCACCACTCTTTGTACCTGGCTCATTAGTGTGAACAGTGGCCACAATCTCTGAAGAGCACGGGACACAAGATGAGTGCTGACACCCTCGATTCACATTACATCTCACACCAAATAACTAGTTCATTATCAAGGTAAGAAGACCAAGAAAACAGCACATAGAAAAATTTCAACCAAGTGTGGCTTAATCATTAAAATCTCTATTTGAGCTTTCTTGTTGGTTTCATTATACAGAGAGCAGAGCGCTCTGTAAACAGATTTGCTGAGTTTCCATGTCTGTTGCCAAATTTCCATCCTGCAGAACCAATTTTAAATAGAAAAAACGTGTCTCTTCCCATCCTCTGTTCCTTGGTGTCATTCTTATTAAGGATACAGAGTAAAAAATGAATGGAAACGAACTAGTCACAGTGGGGTTCAAATCCAAATGTTAACTTTTTTTAAGTGCCAAAAAAAATTCAGATCACTTTGATCCATAAGTCTTTCTTGCAGCTATGGAAAGTTTTTAAACGGAAGGCTGCCAACAATGACTTTGTTATAAACTGGAGTTCACAGTTATTTTTATGGAATTTTGTCTCAGTAACTTTTAGCTCAGCAGTTCTCATGAAAATATTTCCAAACCACCAACTTGGCTAAATATTTCCAGTGAAGCAAAATAATCCCCAGCTCCCAAATACAAATCTATTTCTTTTTTTAACTTTATTTTATCTTTCAGAAAACCAGCACAGCCTTGAAAATGGTAAAGGCAAATTGGTGAGAAAGGCAACAAAATATAAGAACTTAAAGCATCCTCTCATATCTCTGGGTCATAACAGATGAAGGACTTGAAATGGAAATAATCTCCCATTTATACACAGGTATTAATAGCAAAGGCAAATAAACCAAAATGAACACTGTAATTCGAAATAGCACAGTGCTTGCCTAGCAGAAAGCTCTCATATAGATTCAGCCATTGTTAGCCCTTGCTCACTGCCAGAATTTCCACACTAACAAAGAACATCATAAATTATGGTCTTTGTACTACCATTTTGTTTAGCTTTTTCAAAGAGGCAGTGTAAAGGAATCATTTATTATAACCCTTTTCATATCTGTCAGATGTTGCATGTTTTATGTAACTATAACACATTTGGTGAAATCTTCCTACCTACCCATATGCTAGGGAAAAGCTCAAACTGTGCAAGAGAAACCTTTCTTCACAAAGTAAATTTCCTCTGCGAGTTGCACCTAGGACTCCAAGATCTCCACACCCTCCTCTCACTGCGAGGACTGATACTTCCAGATAAGCTAGAACTCACATATCTGCCTCACTGAGAAGCAGAACTATCTGTCCTGTGCTTCACACACACCAAAACAGCAGCTGCATTGGATCATTTCACATACCAGGCCACAACACAGATGCAGTACAAGCAAAGCAAGCCGTCATTCATGCACCTACAAAGGTTTATTCAGAATGCAAGTGCCAGATGTGTTTGCACAACTGGCCAGAACGTTACCACCACTAGTGACCAGGCCCATTACCTGAAGCAGAACAAAAGGCCACTGACATCCACAACCCCACCACAGATTCAAGGGCAGTCAGCTGGACATTAGAGCTGACCCCAGGGGCCAGTCCACATGGGATGCACTGTTCTGCTTGCAACAACTCCTGACCTTTCACCTCAGGCAGAAGAGGCCCCCACTTCTAATCTTGAGTTCAAACCTTATTCATTGTATATAAGAGACCAAAATCTGCAAGCTCCACAGGTAGTCCTGAAACTGCTATCCCTCCAGCTTTTTACTGCAGTACATTGGGAAAATGGCATCAGTTGTGATGAGTGGGAGCTGCCACCAGAATACACCAGCAGAGGAATGAGAGTGGTGTATGAAGAACATGTAGGAAGCTATGGAGAAATACACGAGAGTACACCACAGAGAACTTACAGCACAACTTGTAAGAAAAAAAAAAACATCCCCAAACAATGGGGTTAAAAAAAGAAACAGCAGTGCAGAAGATGAAAAGATTCCAGGTGCAGAAGAACCATGGAGGCTGTTCCAGGCAACCTTCTTGGTTCATCCTTGAAACATATTTTAGAATTTAGGATTTTAGAAACAGATTTGCAGAGCAAACTGGTAAGGCATTTCATCCACCAAAGCTTTCACCTGCAATCTATCCATGCAATTTAGAAATGTTTTCAACTAAAAACATTTGCAAATTAAACACTTAACATAAACATCAAACAGTTGTGTCATCTTGGCAAATATGTGTCACAAGCAGCCCTCACAACACAACCTTACTATTGAACTGATGTTCTTTAGCAAGTTCAACTGTAAGAATGAGAGAGAATGCCCTGGAGTCAGGGCATGGTGGTAGAGCTTGTGTGGGACTTTTCAAACTGCGGACAGACCAATTACTTTATCTACTGAGATAATCCAGTCAAATTTTGTTGCTGGCTTTGTTCAGAAGGGTGGTTCACTACCTTTTGGAGACTCTTGAGTTGCAGAAAAATGCCTGTAACTCAAATATATACGCACAGTTTAAAACTGTGATACACGTGCGTTAACAAGAACTCAGTCTATGATTACAGCAATCATGGCAGTGTTTCTGCAGGAGAAGATCAGAAGTCACTGTTCTGAATGCAAAAAGTGAGCTGTCAAGTGACCAACAGGGGGAGGTTGCACCAGGATGTTTCATTGCATCCGTAGAAAATAGTACAAAGCCTGTCCACAAAACAAGAACAGAAAAGGGATTTAAGGGATTAAAAGATACAGCACTTGTTTTTTAATCTAGAAAATGAACCCTGCAAGGAAATATGATGGAATAAGGGTGGGACAGACAGAAGAGTAAAAGCAGGCTGCATGAGAGAGCTGCAGGATACAAGTAACTTGTTCCTGACCGAATAGGTTTAGACCAATCCTATCAGTGCCCTACATTGCCACTGCAAAGAAAATAGGGAGGAAATCCTCACACTGTCCCTGCTGGCCCACTGGAATGCAGCTGCAGCACTAGATCTCAACCTGAGGGAAAAAAGAAATCTTCTGTGGACAGAACAGGGAAAAATGCATTCATTTGTCAAGTAAAAGGGGCTGTAACTGCCTATTACCTTGAAGTCTTGCCTACTATTTCTAACAAGGTACCAAGGTACCGAACATTAACGTCTAGAAATCAAACCAGGTAGACAAGATCACAGGAAGAAAGATTTTTTTTGAGTGCTAAGTGATGCCATACTAAGTGAGAAGCACAGGGTTTAATTTTTAAAAATGTAGATGTATCAAATTTTTTCAAACAGCTAATATATGCCTGCAGAAGTGCAGTGTGGTTCATACACCTGAAAATCATGGAAATTAATAGCCACTTATGGATGGTATGTTAAAGATAACAATTTTCTAAGATTCCTTTCTTTGGCCTAGTGCTATACAAACAGAATGCACATTGGTGGAAATGCACAGATGGCAAAAAGTACTCCTGCTTCACAAGCACACCAGTACACTAGATGGATTACATAAAATTCTCAACCTTCCTAAATCCCTCAAATACACTGTGTGTATTATGCTCACTTAGAATAGTGATAACGCAAGAAGTAACTCCAGTATTGTCTTATGACTGACATAGTCATAAGAGTCTTTTTTGCCCATTATGATAGTTGCTGAATGATCTCTTCCTGCCTTTATCTAAACCCATGAGCCTTTCATCGTATTTTCTCTCCCACATCCACCTGAGGAGGGGAGTGATAGAACAGTTCTAAATTATTTCAGAAACAAAGATTTCAACCCTACAGATTGACACCAGCCCTAATAAGAATTACATTCTATGACTTGACAAGGCTGGATAGGGTTTTGAACAATCTGGTCTAGTGAAAGGCACCTCTGTCCACAGCAAGGGAGGTGGAACTGGATAACCTTCAAGGTGCCTTCCAACTCAAACCATTCTATGATTCCATGACTTAGCAAGTTTCTCTTCCAAGAGTCCTCTTTATAGGTCTGAAATCTGTGCTTTGAACACCTTCTACAAGGAACCAACTTTACCTAAAAAAAAAATCAGAGTATGTTCAAGAGCTACACAATGCACTCTATGATAGAAATGTTGACAACAAATCATTTCATTCTTGAGATGGAGAAGAAACATTACAGGATCTTTTAAAAATCAAAACCAAAGGAAAATACCAATTATGTGCCTGATCTTCTCATTTTTAACTGAATTAAGGCAGCTTCACACACACAGAGCATAGCATGGTATAACAGCTTCATCAACAATATTACAATACTTTACCACGTTTCTAAATTCTGCAACTTATGTAATCTCCCAAACCTTCTGCACGATACTTACTCATCCAGCTAGAAAAAACACAAATAATCTAAAGAACAAATAATACACATGATTTACATAATACACCCTGCAAAACAAAACTGTGGAACCAGTCTAATGAATTAAAGCAACGTTAAAGCTGCAAGGGGTCTGAGTCCTCAGTTGGCTGCTTTGCATGACATGTGCTGAGACATCGATCACTTCTCTGAGACAATGTCAGAGCATCTGCACAGGTGGTATCTGTTCAACTCATTAGGACTCAAAACTAGTTAATGTCACGATTTATACTGTTTTCAAGTATTTTCCTCACAGCAGATGCTACCACAGGAAAAATCTACCACCTATTGCCACTGACTGCTGAGAGACACTGAGTGAGCCAAGTCAACAGAGTCATGTGTGACAATGATGGTGTGACAATCACATAGGCGAAAAAAGTAGTTTTATGTACATGGAGTATCTTCTCTTAGGTGGCTTCATCCTAAAGAGCTTCACCACTAAGAGCTTCACTTTTTAAATCACCTAAACATGAAAATTCACACATTTGAATTTTTCAGTATCTCGTAAAAATCTCAACCATAGATCTTAAAATGATACCAGCTTCTAGAAGATCAGAGTTCCATCTAAATTATTTTAGCCTAATACTAACACTGTAAGACTATTTTCTCTTATTACATCATTTTCATGTTTGCCATTTCTGATGCTCACTTAACAACTTGCACTTTTTTGATGTTCATTTAGCAAACAGGTCCAGACAGCGACTTCCCTTTTCCTGTCACTAGGCTTCTACTAACCAGCAGGGGTAAAATCATTACAATACAATAAGGAAACATAAATTACTAGACAGATTTCAGCAGCTTTAATATACGGAACTACTTGCAATTTAGTCAGCTCCACACAGCAGTTTAGTAGTAATTAGGACTTACAATACTTTAGCTGTTACTGGTCCCAACGCAACTTCCAGTGATAGAAACATCTATGACACAGAGAGTCAAGTTTGGGAGAAGAGGCAAGAACAGTAGAAACATGAAAATCCCACAGAAAAGGAAAAATAGCATATTCAAAAAGCTCTGAAAAGTGCAAAGGCAGGCAGTGAACTGAAGAAATACTTTATAAAAACACAGACTGTTTTCCCAGACAAATATTTTTCTAAATGGACAGCACTTCCTTAATGTATAATTTCTACATGGAAAACTAAAACAAGGGGGAAAAAAAAGGCAAGCACCATATATAAAAATTGCCAGTTTCTGTCCACAGCCATCTTTTCCTTCTCTGGTCTGTTTTGGAGTATCTACAGCATTAACACATAAAGAAGAAGACTGTAACTAGAAGCTTAAATATGACAGGATACAGACACTTGCCTTCCATGCACACTGTCATTGTAAATTAGGCATGACTTGACAAGCTAAAGACCTGGCTTGCAGTCTCATCATTCAATCATCCATCCAATCTCATCAATTGAGCAAGGCAGTAACACATGTCCCCTCTAGCTTAAATGACAGCAAAACTGTGGGTTATAATCACAGGTCATCTTCAAACGACACTTACCATTAAGGATGGTTTTGTTCCAAATCAATTTTTATTGAGAATTATTGAGAATTACAATATCTCACTTTGCTTCCTGTAACTCTTGCATTTTTTAATGTGTAGAACAACAATTCAAAACGGTAATTTTATCACTTTCTAAGAATAAACTAACAGTAAATAACATTGTGTAGAACTCAAGATTAGCCATGTACAGTCCAAAAACTCTGACAAAAATAAGGTCACCTAGATGAACTTTCACAACTGAATCTTTAGCTGGTACTAATCTACAGTACCTTATTTACAGTCTAAACTAGTTTAACCCTGTAAAAACTGTCTCAAACTACCCTGAGGATAAAATTTAAAAATTAATCAAAATATAAATGACAACATTAAATATCCTTAAAAAACTAGTTCCACATTTACATATAGCACCTCATGTTTTTCCAACACATAAAATGCACACTTTTTCTAACTTTGTCAAATTGCGATTTTGTTCTTTATTGCTCTTTTACAAAAAAAAAAAAAATTGAGCAATAGTTGTCCTCTCTTTTTATGGAACGTGAGCAGCAATACTGGACTAAGTCAGCTGAANCTAGATGAACTTTCACAACTGAATCTTTAGCTGTGACTAATCTACAGTACCTTATTTACAATCTAAACTAGTTTAACCCTGTAGAAACTGTCCCAAACTACCCTGAGCATAAAATTTAAAAATAAAATCAAAATATAA